>JADBJO010007011.1:57500-107500 GCA_016801955.1 Conus betulinus
CTTCATATCTGCAGTGGTAGATGATTCTGCCTAACTAACAGTATGTGCTTGAGTGGGTGAATGGGGAATAAATGAATGCTTCTCAAAATGAACCTTCAGCAAGCTTATAGTCTCCAAAGCGGGAGACCATCTCCAATGGGGAGAAAGCTCACTAACATATAACTCCTGGTCAGATACCGGTATTTCGAAACCTGATTGTTTCATCCTCAGTGACCGCGGAAAGTGGTAATTTGACTCCTCTGCCTTTTCGGTTTAAGAAGAATGCTATACCAGAAAAAGGCTGGGGGAGATGGTCTCCCGCTTTGGAGACTATAAGCTTGCTGAAGGTTCATTTTGAGAAGCATTCATTATTCCCCATTCACCCACTCAAGCACATACTGTTAGTTAGGCAGAATCATCTACCACTGCAGATATGAAGGCTTATCACCCCCTATTTCTATAATCTGAGACATAAGAGCAAGCTTTGTTTATAATCAATATTTCTTGCAGTCATTGCAACACCTAGCTGCTCTGTAAGTTGCTGGAATGGTGCTCGGTACTTATCCTTGGAATTTATGTTTCATTGTAATTTAGTCCCTTGCGGATTCATTCCAAGAACTGGCCCTCAGCACTTGTGTCTTAAGAGGCTATCTTTTTATATTTTCTACTTTTCACAAGAAAATGTAGCTTGTTTTGATCTTTCATGATTTTCTTTTGCTTCTTAGGTGGCACCTTTAGTTAGTTTTTTGAAAACTCAACAAACATACTATGGTATTGCACACCAGCCTTTTTCTGGTATAGCATTCTTCTTAAAACCGAAAAGCAGAGGATCAAATTACCACTTTCCGCGGTCACTGAGGATGAAACAATCAGGTTTCGAAATAACGGTATCTGACCAGGAGTTATATGTTAGTGAGCTTTCTCCCCATTGGAAATGGTCTCCCGCTTTGGAGACTATAAGCTTGCTGAAGGTTCATTTTGAGAAGCATTCATTTATTCCCCATTCACCCACTCAAGCACATACTGTTAGTTAGGCAGAATCATCTACCACTGCAGATATGAAGGCTTATCACCCCCTATTTCTATAATCTGAGACATAAGAGCAAGCTTTGTTTATAATTCAATATTTCTTGCAGTCATTGCAACACCTAGCTGCTCTGTAAGTTGCTGGAATGGTGCTCGGTACTTATCCTTGGAATTTATTATTTCATTATATTATATATATATATATATATATATATATATTGATTAAAATGTAAGCATTAAAACCTACAGCGCTGTTTCTTGCTGGTGCAGTCGTCAGGATATGGGGGGGGTCAATGCTGTCAGTGCTTTTTATAGGGTTCGCTGTCTGCCCATCACGTGCAGTCAGTGTTTTACATGTGTTTTCTTGATTTATGTTCGCTAATAGGAACTTCCATTTGTGTCTGCAATTGATAACCATTTCTATCCTAGTGTTTAGGGTTGCTAATTTTGGTTTGCATAGTATCATATATTTTTCTGTTAGACATAAATTACATCTTTTTGAAATGTTATTATATGATGCAGCTCTTTTTAAGATTTTCCAGGATATGTTGTAGTCTATTTTTTATCTTTGAGTTTCCAAATATATTTACTCAATTCTGTTTGATTTTTGTATCTTTCTTGTTAAATGACTGTTTATGATTTGCATATCTAGTTTTAAATTGGTTTTCAGTAATACCTATATATGTTTCTTCAGCGTTCTCTGATTTTACAGTGGCTTGATATACAATATTGCTGTGGAGGCATTTATTGTTTAGAGGGCACTGTTCTTTCTTGGTACAATTGCAAGATTTCCTTTCTTCACCCTCGTTTGTCTCTGTACTGCTTTTCGTTTTGTTTGTTGAATCAATGATGTTTTTTGAGATTCGGCATACATGAGTATGATAATTTGATGTTGTGCCTGTTAAATATCTTGAAACAGCTTGTGCTCTTTTGGGAAAGAAGATGTCAGAATTTTAAAGAATTCTTTCCCTACGTTTGTTTTAACTCTTCCATCGTATGGGGGTGGGGTGGGGGTGGGGGGGGTGGGGGGGGGGGGGTTTTACCATATGATTTTTCCTTTTCCTGTTCTTCTTGTGTCTGCTCATATCATTTCCTGGGTCATAGTGTAATTTATAGTTGTAGCCACTTTGGTGTAACGCTTCTTGGTACTCAGCTGCAGTGTTATTAAATACTGTTTCATTATATGACAGATTAGATAATCTCTTGTTTATGCCTCTAGGTATTGTTTTGAGTATGGAAGAAGTGGGTGATTACTTTTGATATTTACATAAACAGGTGTGTCATTTGTTTTTTTTTGTATGGTTTAAATGTATGTTGGTTGAGGTCTAACGTAATGTCTAAATAATTCACTATCTTTTTGTTTGCTTCTGTGGTGATTTTTTAAATTTTGATCGTGGAAGATTTTGCACAATTCTTTTTTCTTATTTTCAATGTTTCTAGGGCTATCGCTCAGTGCAGCGAGGCCATCATCTCTGTACAGTCCAGTTTGCTTTCCAAGTTTTTTTTTGAATGTTAGATAGCATGAATATAGTCCGACAAGTTCGCAAGTTTCGGCACCATCATACGATCCCATAGTAACATCAAAAGTTGAACTTTTCCTGGTGTTCTTGGTCCAAGTCTCGTTTTTGCTGTGGAGTAAAGTTTTCTTTGTATGGAAAATGATTTCCATTTCTAAACCTGATATTTCAGTGTATTTGTTGGCAAATTTTATAGCTTTGGCGAGCAGCTCTTCATCTATAGATGGATAAAAAAATCTACTACATCAAATGTTATAAAGACTGTGTTTTCTTGCTTGTTGAGTTTTTTTTAAACCATTGTATAACTCATATGTATTTTTCCAGAGGTTGAATTCGGTGTTCTCTCTTCTTGTTTTTTATGGTTTTCTCTAAAATTTTTTTTCACTGATTTTTCCTAATTCGGATTGGATGGGTTTATCAATCTACATGTTGGGTTGTTCAAAAAATTAGGTTTATGGTCTTTGAGTGTT
The DNA here is from genome assembly GCA_016801955.1 of Conus betulinus. Lineage (NCBI taxonomy): Eukaryota > Metazoa > Mollusca > Gastropoda > Neogastropoda > Conidae > Conus > Conus betulinus. The sequence continues at coordinate 60,493 of JADBJO010007011.1, forward strand.
ATAAAAGCTTCTCTTTCTGCTGTTGTCTCTACTCTATCACTTAGGTCCATTTGCTGTACAAGCTCCTTTTTTTTTTTTCCTAATGTGATCATATGTAACTTTGTCAGTTTTTTTGTTTGTAATTTTTTTTTTGGATGTTTTTATCAAGGAGTTGTGAGTACTCTTTAGATTCCATTTTGTAAAAATTGCTGGTTTTGTCTGCTTTCACAAATATTTTTCTGTCGTTTTGGATTAGTTTGATTTCGTTTTTTTTATTCTTTCTTGGCACATAAAGATGTGAGTTGACGAGAGGTTTTTTTATCTATGCAAATCGTCTTTTGTTGTTTTTTTTTCTTTTCTTCTTTTTTTTTTTTATTAACCGACATTCATGGAAGGCAATCTATCAAGTCCAATCTGCTTTAAATGATGGAGTTGGAATACCACAGATTGTAGGCACAGTTTCAATGGGAAGAACTGCTCTTCCAATACTAGATGGCAAAATCCTGCAGATAGTACCTTCGCCCAGAAGAAGAAGAAGAAGAAGGAGGAGGAGGAGGAGGAGGAGGAGGAGGAGGAGAAGAAGAAGAAGAAGAAGAAGAAAAGAAGGAGGAGAGAGGAGGAGGAGGAGGAGGAGGAGGAGGAGGAGGAGGAGGAGGAGGAGGAGGAGGAGGAGAGGAGGAGGAGGAGGAGGAGGAGGAAGAAGAAGAAGAAGAAGAAGAAGAAGAAGAGAAGAAGAAGAAACAACAACAACAACAACAACAGCAACAACAACAACGAAAAAAAACTACAACAACAATAACAATAAACCCGGGTTTCCATGGTATGATTCCTTACCACGAATACAAACATGTAAGTCACAATTTCTTACTCTTTCTGTCTCAGGCTAAGGTCGTTTGCATGTTCGGTGAAGCTTCTTCTTGTGCCTGCTTTCTACTGGCTCAGATATCATAGCACTGCTTGCTTTTGCACGTCCTTTCGTTGCTTGACCTTGCCTGCCTTCGGTTAGTTTTGGCTATCTGTTCGTTGCACTAAGTCTTGTGGATTTGAGTCATTCAACAAAGGTCAAAGGCTGCCTTGAAAGTTCTACCAGAAAGCATTTCTAGTGGGGGGAACCACAGAACCTGCTGAGGTACTTCCATTTATGCAAGCGGGACAGCTGACATGACACACGGGTCTCATTTCTCTTGTTTTCCTTGGCACAACTAGAAGAGAAGAAAGAACAAATACACCTGAAAGTGCGGGTAGGACCCAGAGAAGCTCTGTCCCCAACTGTCGAGCAAACTAGGAGCAATCCTGCACCCACCCTTGGAAGCCTGCGCTGTGTTCACATATGGTACAGGCACGCACAGGGCATTCCATTCAGCCGTGAAGGGACACGACTGTTTTTGCTCAAGCTATCCGAAGGAAACTATGACATTTTGTTCCCTCCCTTGGCATAACTGCTTCAGCACCTGCTTCAGAGTGGCACTGAACCTCTACAGATATTGGTTGACTGAGCATGGTATGGCGTGGTTGTTGTTCCTTTGATTCCTACAGAATCGTTTTATTTGTTTCATACCATTAGAAATAGACTTCTTTGATCAGAGCATATAACTTCAGGGATACCCATTCGAGTCCAGACGCATCAGAATGCTTTTAACACTGCAGCATCGTCGACTTGTTTTGACGAGGAAATAGCCTCTGGGTATTGGGTGGCATAGTCGACTGTCATCAAGATGTATTGCTGTTCACAAGCAGAAGGGTGAGGGTGGATCCACCCAAGTCTGTACCCAGCTTCATGAAGGAAGTGTGCGTCTGTGGCGCTGCTACAAAGGGATTTTCTGACATCGTTTCCTTCAGATAGCATCAGAAACATTCGTCACTGGTCCAAACCTGAAAGGTTCCAAAGTGGGCTCATGTTATTTGCTTTTCCCCCCCCCCGTGTCCTTATCTGTATCTCTGCCGAGACATGTCTTGTTACCTGCTCAGTCAGGATGGACTTCTTTAACTTCAACACAGGAGAATACATCAATGCTGGAGGAATACAAAAGTCGAATTTAAAACGGCATAAAAGTCTTTCCGTAATTCACCAAACTTTATCTGGTAGGATTTTGATGTCTTGCTGTTGTTGTTGTTGTCGTTTTGTTGTTGTTGTTGTTGTTGTTGTTGTTGTTGTCGTTGTGTTGTTTTGGTGTGTTGTTGTTGTTGTTTGTAAGTAACTCATATAAATGAGAGCGAGTGGAGCTGGGGTGGAATTCATCTACACCTTTCAAATCTTACACGCAGGAGAACATTACCAGTTCAGACGCCACTCTTCATCAGGTAACTCGAACTCAGAATAAGTATATCCCAAATCGTATTAATTGTGATTTGTTTTTTGTCTGTCAACGGGAATAACTTCTGGGTCTTAAACAACTGCTACCTCAGAATGCTCTTTCTGATTATTTCCCCTACAAAATCCCTCCCCACATTCTCTCTCTCTCTCTCTCTCTCTCTCTCTCTCTCTCTCTTCTCTCTTTTTTAAAAATCCTGTTTCCTGTCCTAATCCTTTTTTCCTTTTTATGTTGTCCAACAACAGTCCCCATGAACTTGCTGATACCAGCGACCACAACACGAACACACCAAGGACATAGACGCGGAGAAGAAAAGATAACTGAGGTCACCACAAGTGCAGGCCCTGAAGGGTCACTGAATTCCAGACTTTTTAAAAGTGCTGGTCGAAAAGGGTGAGGATAATGAATAATGATGAAATGAAGTGCCATATTCTGGCCTGAGATTGCGCGACAGAGATGTGCTCTACGCTTACTTTCACAAGATATCCCGTCGTCAGCCAGGCCCGAGAGACACAGACACCTGCAATGTTAGTCAGGGAATTTGAGCAACACTCTCAGAGACCCGTCTACTGAGGGAGTAAAACTCGACCGTTTGGTTTTGGACTTCTCAGTAGACGGTTGTGGAAGAATCAAGGAAGACAACACCTGTCTTTCCATTGCAAATAGAGTTACTGTTCCTTAGTGTATAGGTCAAGCTAATTGAGTCAAATATTTGATTTGAAGTGCGTGCCAGGCGAACGATCGGTATATCGACTGTTAGCATTTCTGTACCGCTTCAAACCCATATTCTGGGGTGTTTTTTGTGTGTTGTTTTTTCCCTGAGTGAACTTTTACGTCGACTGACGGGGCAAGATTGCTTTGGCTGAACCGACTAGGGCTATCTGCCCATGAAAGTGTCGGGGTCACTCTCGCTTAACGTAAGCACTAAAACAGATTACCTCCCTTCCAGATTTCTAAGCATCGTCTATGAGTCCATTGCCAATTGAACTCTCGGCAGGGTCCGGACGGGGTAGAAAAGTCCCACAGATAAATAACTGATGGGAATCGAGCTCATGACCTCCCAGGCGATATCCCATGACGTCGACCACTGAGCCACGGCGGATGGATCTTCAGAACAATTACTTTTCAGTAAGATCTCAACAAAAACGTTCCTCAACCAAGAACGGCAAGCATCAGTAATCAGAGCATTCGTCGTGCTGAATTCGTAGGAGAGACATCAAGAAGAAAAGACACATGATCATTTTTTTTGTCAACATGCAAACATCTTTGATGCAGTCAGTCAAATTGTTACTGGACAATCTGTATAAACTGGATTGTTTTCAAGCGTTTTCAGGTTAGGTTTATTTTATTTTATTTATTTTTTTCTCATTAAAAAAGTCAGTATGCTAAAAAAGATGACGTCTCTTCTACCCTGCACCCCTTTCTGATCCTGCCCCACCCACCTTCATCCCCCCCCCTTACTCTCTTCCACCCGACAAACCACATCTACCCCCCCCCCCCCCCCCCCCTGCAATCTCACTCAGCGACCTATCCACAAGCGTGCAAGTACATGAATGGAAACTGATCGTCATAGATTTAATAGCAATGGCATGCATGAGCTTTCATATCATGTGTGCGAGTGCTGTTAGATCTAGACCTTTGTTAGCGTTTGTAACTACGTCAGTGTGTGTGTGTGTGTGTGTGTGTGTGTGTGTGTGTGTGTGTGTGAGAGAGAGAGAGAGAGAGAGAGAGAGAGAGAGAGAGAGAGAGAGAGAGAGAGAGAGAGAGAGAAAAAAAAAAATACCCACGCCCGCAAGTGAAATTTGACCCATATAGTATAAATCACGTAACAGTGTGTGCTCTTCTAATTGCTGCCTATTGGAGCATGATAACGCTCACTGCTTTTATCTGTCCCATTCTTTTTGACAGTATGCTATGTACATTTACGTTTGATATGCACTTTCCTTTTTGTTTTGTTTTGTTTTGTTTTTGCACATATGTAAACTCCCGAATTAATGACATGAAATATGTAAGGAAGAAAAGTAAACGAGCACTTGAGTAACCACAGATCTGTGTTATTCGCCTTATCAGTCTTAAAATTTCTCTTCAAGTTTTAGATGTGGGAATTGGGCTGCCTTCAACAATAGAGTAAACTGTTCTTTATATCTACACCATCTATGTCTTACGTCGACGTGAATGGGTCAACTTGCTTCCCTGTCCTTGATCTCTTTACGTGAATGACTTTTATAGCCGATTTTGTTGTGTAGGTTAGTGTGTATACTTCGCTGAAAACAAAAACAAAAACAACAACAACAAAAAAAAACCCCATCTCTTTTCTGGAGGATATCTTCACTTTTTCGTCTTCTTCTTTGTGCGTGTGTTTTTTTTTTTTCTTTTTAATTAACCGCCATCTACGCTTATGGTTGTTCTTTACATTAATCGCCATCTACATCTCATGTTTGTTCTTTACCTCAACCACTGTCTATGTCTTAGGTCGACAAAAAACGGTCAGCCTGTTTGCCAGACCTTCCACGATCTTTCGTATGTTTGGGTGAGTAGCTTACATTGCTTTGTTTTATCGTTCATATGTATACTTCACGAAGGAGCGTTTTTTACCTGGATGACTTGTGCTTGTTCTTCACATTTACCACTGTGTGTGTCATCATTCGACAACAATCGGTCGCCCTGATTGAAGACCTTTCCACGAGCTTCTTAGCTGTTGGTTTAGTGACTCTGACAATCACAGTCGTTCTGGGATAGTGTGTATACTTCACCAAAGAGAGAGAGAGAGAGAGAGAGAGAGAGAGAGAGAGAGAGAGAGAGAGAGAGAGAGAGAGAGAGAGAGAGAGAGAGAGAGAGAGTGTGTGTGTGTGTGTGTGTGTGTGTGTGTGTGTGTGTGTGTGTGTGTGTGTGTATGTTTTCTGGAGGATGTCTTCTCTGAGCTAGAGCTGCGTTGTCTGGATGATCGATCCATCCCTAGCATGCCTCGAATCTTCTACTCGCATGCTTTCACGTAAAGAGTTGTTGGCGCTCACAACCACAACTTGCATGGAAGCGACCATTTTGGAATTAATGCAAATTCTAGACTTCAGAAAACGGTCTTTTGCCTGAACATTTAAATTTCAGAACAGCAAACTGGGATCTAGTTGGAGTGAACATTTAAGAGAGAGATCATAGAGCATGGGTTCTGCAAAAAGTCTGATTTTTAGGAACTATGACAAGTATTTCCATTAACTGTGCCGAAGCTGGTACTCTAGCAAAGTCAAAGAACCCAAGACACCCCCAAGACACCCTGGTTTGATCTGAAACGCGAAATTCTTTAAATAAAGTCTGCTAAAGTGTGATCAAAGCCATGTCCATCACAAAACGTTAGCAGGCAGCGTTTAAACCTATTAACATTAATTTCCTAGCTAAATCTACACACAATAAGAAAATGAGCAAGCATCAATCTTAAAGAAATATTTTCTCAAAGCTAAACTTTAAAATCAATGCGAGGAAAAAGTGTGTAAACTAACACAGAAATTTAAAACAAAAACCACAAACTCTTCTATCCACCATCTCAAACTTTCAAATGTCTGATCACGATAAGTTGGCCACCACCATTGGAAATGCCTCTTCATCAATGAACTGATCTACTGCCTTTTATAAAAGTAATGAGCGTATTTAAGAAAATTAAGCAAACTTTCCTGAAATTTCCTAGAACCTCACATAGAAATCACAGACTGGTTTATTTTTTTTCATAATCCAGAGCTCCAAACTGCCATATGACGTGACTACAGGCGATAAAAAGCTGATCATCCTCTCTAGCAACTCGGACATTCATTAAATGTGGCTGAGCGCCAGTTATAAAAGACCAGTAGCACAGAGACCTGGTTCTTACACCCGACAGAGACTTTCTTCACTTTGTTCAACTCGAAAGGCTCTGTAATGGCTACGATTTTGCCTGGAAGTTCTACTCTGTATGGTGAATATTAGGTAGAAAATGTTATATCCAAAGATATGCGGTCTATCTTCAGAGCGTCCAAGATGGGGATCAAGGACATTTTCTTTACACAGGGCAACGAAAATGCCTACAAAGCCAATATCACTGTGGTATCTACAAGGACGACCCGCCCAAGTTCTTCTCCCAGTCTCTGCCCCGAACAGATTGTGGTTGTTTCCCTTTCCTAACCAAACCCTGATCGGCAAGGTTTCAAAGTTTTCTAGAAAACGTGACTTACGAGAAACAGTGAAATCATAGCCGGTTATCGTATAAAAAAAAAATCACTTTGTTGAAGAGATCAAAAACGCTGTGAGGAGAAACAAGGAGAGTTTATGTTTTTGCGATGTAGGCAACAAGACCTTTGAATCATCCCTCTTTAAACACAGCTCCGACTTTCCGATTATGCACGACAGAGGGGGGGGGGGGGGGGGGGGGGGGGGGGGGGGGGGGGTCTTACAGTCTTACAGATTTCTCAGGTATGTCTGTCTGATGGCTTGCTGTAGCAGGAATAGTCCCCTTTCACATACTTATTCCACCAAACTGACAGCAGAAGTCTCCAAAGGGCAGAGGGGAGGAAACGCCCTAACCTCAGTGCAAGTATTCAGCACCAGGCTCCCTAATCAAGTAGAGTCTGCTTAGGATGCAAACGCTCGATGATGATGATGATGATGATGATGATGATGATGATGATGATGATGATGATGATGGTAATAACTAGAACCGTCATGGAGAGAATTACTGCTGCTGATGGGTGAGTAACAATTAGGAGGAAAACATACATGGTTATCTCCCTATAAGAATACTTGCTGAATGAGAATGGTAGCTAAATATCCATCTCGCTAAAGAATAAATTTCGATTGTGAGGGGACTGGCGCTGAATATACAGGGTTATCTCCCTTTAAGAATGTAGGGTGAATAAGAATGTTAGCTGAATATTCATATCACTGAGGAATAAATTTCGTTTTCCTTTAAAAACCCATTTCCGTCCTAGTTTTCCCGAAGAAACAAAGAAAGGAGACGTCAACGAAAAGAGTCTATACAGGGTACTGGCAGGAGGGTGTTTAGATGCTGTAGCAACAATCACCCTGCCTCCCTCCAGAATCCAAGGTACTCACTCAATTCCATGTATATCTTTTCGACAAAACCTATGAAAAAAAATGTGCAGCATCTCCATCTAGCCACTCTGACAATCAGCCAGTTCAACCAGGAGGTTCGCCTCTCAGTCCCCGATGAGAAGTGCTTCATTTTCTGGAACCCAGCTCTCAACACTGTCGACTTGGTGTGTTCCATGCTGAGAATCACTCGTCATCAACCTCCTCCTCCCTAAACTCGCTTTTCATTTTAAGGAGCTGCTGGCCAAAGTGTAACGCATTATCGTGGCTGAGGCAGCTTTTAGCATGAAAGCGTGAATTGTCCTCGGTGTTGGCGGTCAATATTGCACTGCGTGCCTTTATACCCCAGGGTTCGGAGACTTTTAAGAATAAAGAATACTTCTTTTTTTTAGCTCTCCCCCCCCCCCCCCCCCCAAACAAAATGTATCCAGTCGCATATTGTTATTGGCCTACACTAACAGGCATCTAAGACGCATATGAAGTTTTAGATGAAGGCACTTTTGAATCACCCTTCTTTCCACACATCTCCGACTTTCCTTTTATGCAGGGAGAGGCGTTTCTATGTGCATTCCAATGGGTACATACCCCGAATGGAGATCAAACCATGTTTCATAGTGGGTGTCATCATTATTCGCTCTTGTTGTGATTATTCTGCTTAGGTGTTTCAGCAGCAAAAATACCAACTTGCAGTAACCTAAATGACCCCAAACCTTCAGCTCGTAACAACTAACACAGTGACAACCTTTGGTGGCAGACCCTTTTGAGTCGTGCCTCTTTGTCTTTCGTCGTTCACTAATGTCGTTCAGCCAACAGGGGCGAACAACAGACCAATGTTTAAGTCAGTACAAGTGATGACTGGACATTCATTTCATATTCATTCAATGTCTGAAACTGGTAGCTTGTGTGGTGATGACTAATTATTTTGGTCGCTGTCTATTACACACACACACACACACACACACACACACACACACACACACACACACACACACACACACACACACACGCACGCACACACACACCTTTAAAAAAAAAACCAACTTATTAATGATGATCTATGAAAATGAAGATAGTGACGATGATGCTACGGATTTCCATTTCGGTCTGAGACTGCATGTTAAGGTTGTACTCTACTCTTGCTCTCATAATATATCCTGGCGTCAACCTGGCCCGAGAGATACAGACACCTGCAGCGCTGGTCAGTAAATCTGGGCAAGACTTTCATAGATTCATCCGTGAAGTGAATGAAACACGACTGTGTGGTCCCAGTCTTCCCAAATGAGCCCGTAGCAAACTCAACTCTGGGTAGGAGCCAGTCGGGGCAGAAAAATCCCATATTTTCTGATGGGAACTGAACCCACGATCTCCTTGCCAGAAGTACGCGAAGCTAACCACTTCGCCACGGCGACTGGTAACTGGGCAGGCTTTGATGTTTGCTCCATTTCTGTCTAGACGTAAAAGGTATCTGGGCCGTACTTTTCTTTTTCTTTCTCTGGTTCTTGGATATCCTGCATCAACCTGTGAGCCCTTGTTAAGGGCATAGTACAGTCTTTTAACCTTAAAAAAAGGTTATTCCTTGTGGCATTTTCCCCAGTAAATGACCCCCCCTAGGCTTCTTTTCTTTTGTCTTTTTTTTTCCATTTTTTCGTTTTTAGACAAATTTACTCTACAATCTTAATTAAATTCTCATTTCCCCTTTTACTGAGCGTTTTTTTTTCCCCCAGTCATTATACCAGATAAATAGAAGGATCGATTAGACCCTCGAGATTGTCCTTTTTGTGTGTGTAGACGTATTTCTCACCTGAAGGTAACCAGAATTGAGCCGCAAACCTAATGAGCTCTTCAAAGAGCGAAGCAGCTGTGGCTTTACTGGTCCCACTGAGCTCCTTTTTGGAGGGAGAAACACACTGACGGAGCTTTCACCAGGGCATGACTACTTCACATGCCCCATTTTTCTTAAACGCGAGTCTCTCTCTGTTCAAGTGATTTATTTCATAACAAGGGTGGATTTTGATCCTTGCTACATTCTCTGTGCGGAAAATAAGAGTGTCTGGACGGGCGATGGGATGGGGGGTGGCTTTACCATTTCTACACACATACGTGCACGCACGCACATACGCGCGCGCGCGCACACACACACACGCAACCAGACCCACACACATTCTTTGTATAAACTGATAAATATCTAGACGTGTTTGCTCACATATTTACGTGTGTGTGTGTGTGTGTGTGTGTGTGTGTGTGTGTGTGTGTGTGTGTGTGTGTAGCAACAAGCTGACAACGACTTATCGTACAGAGTTTCCAATTACCGTGGAATAATTGATGTTTTCATTGCAACTGTACTGTGCAACACTTCTGGTGAAGCCTTTTTCTTTTCTTCTCAATAATTCACCATAGTTTCTGAACACGAGTGACCGCCGAGCCATGCCCAGTACCGGCGTGTCTCAGAACCATTCACACTTTACCTCATCAAACGCCTCACTCAATGGAGACTGCATCGAGTTGAGATTCAACGAGATGGAGTTTTTGCCTTGGGATAATCCAGATAATATTGTCGGTGAACATGTTGAGAAGGCTGTCATGAGAATCAAGAACTATGTGACCGTATGTTTTGCCTTTATCGGCATGCCTGCAACATTATTAACATGGCCGTGTTCTTCAAACAGGGCCTGAAGGATCGTGTCAACTTGTGCCTGTTTTCACTATCCCTGGCAGATGAACTTTCCTTGGTGATAGCCACATTGGACATGAGTGAAGCTACTTTTGAATCAAAGGAGTTTGGTCCTATATCTACTTTCCTTTCAAACACCAACCTCATTGTATTCTATGGCTGTCTCCTGGTTTCACTGGTTACTTCAGCTATAATTGCCTGTGAAAGATGTTTCTGTGTGTGCTCAACCCTCTAAAATGTCAGACAGTGCTGCGTACCAGAACCATGGCTTGCATCCTAGTCACTGTGGACCTTGTGGTCCTGAGCTTGTTCTACATCGTGTCGTTCAGATATCACATCGGGTGCATGTACGACCCAGATATTGGAATTGAGTTTCGAACATTGGTCGTGAATACATTTTACGAACGACATCAACAGCTTGTCAATATTCTTGACCACTTTGTGCTTGGCGTTGGCTTGATCGGCACTACCATAACTGTAGTGGTGACAACAACAATAATTACAGCAGTCAGACTTCGTCAGGTGGTGACATGGAGGACAGAAACTTCGTCATCACTTTCTTCCCGGGAAGTGGCGCTTACCAAAATGTTGATTGGTACTTCTGTGTTTTTCACCTTTTGTACATTTCCTTCTTTCTCCGTTCGTCTGGTGAGTTTCTTTCTTCCGGAAATGGCCGCAGGTGGACGGTATCACAATTTTTACCTCGTTTGTGTATGGGTAATCGAGGCACTAGGTGTGATAAATTCCAGTTTTAATATTTTCATTTATTATGCAATGGGGTCACGGTACAGAGAGACATTTTGGACGTTATTCTGCAAAAAGGCACGGACAGAAAAAGCGTGACATATAAAATTGATATGATAGCATGTCATTGAAAATAATATAAGATTTAGGAATAAGAATCTTTTTCAATATTTTTCGTGATAATACTACCTGTAATAATTCATACAGTTGATTTCTGTTCAATTAAATATATCCAAAACTGGTAACCGTTTATAATACTAAATGGTCTCTACTTCAGAACCTCTTGGAGTGTGCGAAGTCACATGGTGGTTGGAGGGGACAGCATTGCTCAGACAATCAGCTGGAAAACGCCAACTGAGACCTTCGTCATCTATGCCCCCCCCCCCCCCCCCCCCCCCCCCCCCCCCCTTTTCGCATATTTAATGAATTAAGATTGTCTATATTTGCTGGATGTTGATAAGTTATCAGCCCACGAATATCAACCAACGTTTTGCAATCTTGCATTACTTTCATTGACGTGCCAGCCGTGCTCCAGATTGGTGGGAACCAGCATTGGGCTGTGAACTTTACCCAGCGCTCTGGGCTTGCCATCTAAGGCGGCCAGGAATGAACAAGAGGAAAAAAAACAAAAAAAAAAAATATGGTTCTCCTCCAGCTTAAAACGTTACTGCTAAAATGAAATTGCATGCAGACTCAAGCTACCCTCTAGTACCATTTGTAAAACTCAAAACTCAGCTCCTGACATTACAAGTATGTATAATTGGATCACGTACGTAATAAACTGAATCAGTCCAATCATACTGTTTTGGGTTCGTCGTGTGTGTGTGTGTGTGTGTGTGTGTGTGTGTGTGTGTGTGTGTGTGTGTGTGTGTGTGTGTGTGTGCATACGTGCATGCATGCTTGTGTGTGTGCGTGTGTGCACATGTACATGTGTGTATGCATGTTAAACTTTCATTCATTCATTCATTATGCCCATCGCTCCCGTTGGAGCATAGGCCATCGTCGACCCTTCGCCATCGCACTCTGTTCTGGGCTGTTCTGGTCATTCAGTCTAGTCCATAGTTGCTTCAGCTCCGCCTCAGTGTCTCGCCTCCAGTTGTTGCGAGGCCGGCCTCTCTCTCTCCTCTTCCCCGCGGGTTCCATGTCAGGGCTTGGCGTGTGGTGCTGGATGCTGGCTTCCTGAGGGTGTATCCGATCCAGCCCCACTTCCTTCGCAGTGTCTGCTTGGCCACTGGTTCCTGTCCCGCGCACACTCCCACAGATCTTCGTTTCGGATCTTCTCCTGCCATCGGATTTTGTAGATGCGCCTCGGATAGGTGTTGCAGAATGTCTGAATCTTTTGTTGTCTCGTCTGTGTTGTCCGCCATGTCTCTCGCATCCGTAGAGCAGAACTGACTTCACATTGGAGTTGAACATTCGGAGTTCGGTTCTTATGCTGATTCCTCCAGTTGTCCAGATGATCTTGAGCATGACGAAAGCTGCTCTTGCCTTGCCGATTCTGGCTGTGACGTCTCGGTCCGTTTCTCCATGTTGGTCAACCACGCTTCCCAGGTAGACGAAACACTCCACCTCCCTGATGGACTCTCTCCACCGACTGTGACTGATGTGTTGGCAGTGGTGCTGATTTTCATCAGTTCGGTCTTCTTCCTGTTGATCTTGAGCCCTGTCCTGCCTGATGTGGTCTCTAGGCGAGCGGTCTTGTCCTGCATCTGGCTGTGGCTGTGTGACAGGAGCGACAAGTCGTCAGCGGAAGTCGAGGTCGTCGAGCTGCGTCCAGAGTGTCCACTGTATACCGTTGTTCCTGCCTGTTGTAGTGGTCTTCATGATCCAGTCAATGACCAGGAAGAAGAGGAACGGTGACAGCAGGCACCTCTGCCGAACTCCAGTCTTCACCTCGAAACCTTCGGACAGCTGGCTGGCGTGGGCAATTCTGCAGTTCATGTCCTGGTAGGTGCACCGGATGAGGGAGATGATCTTCTTGGGGACTCCGTAATGCCTCAGCAGTTTCCACAGCGTCTCTCTGTCCACACTGTCGAAGGCCTTCTCATAATCTATGAAGTTGATGTATAGGGGGATTTTTCCACTCCGGCGACTGCTCGACGATGATGCGCAGGCTGGCGATCTGGTCGGCACATAATCTGTTCCGCCGAAAGCCTGTCTGTTGGTCTCGGAGCTTGGGGTCGACAGCCTCCTTCACCCTCTTCAGTAGAACCCTGTTGAGAGCCTTGCCTGGCGTTGACAGGAGCATGATCCCTCGGTAGTTGCTGCAGTCCCTGAGGTCTCCTTTCTTCAGCAGCTTGATGATGATTCCTTCTTTCCACTGGGCCGATACCTCCTCCTTCTCCCAGATCTTGCTGAAGAGGCTGTATAGCATGTTGACAACTGTCTCTGTGTCTGCTTTGATGGCTTCTGCTGGTATCTCGTCCGGCCCTGCAGCCTTCCCATTTTTCAGAGTCATGATGGCCTTCTTGATCTCTGCCTTTGAGGGTTTGTCGCAGCAGCTGATGGCAGTTCTGTCTCTGCAGGTGGGATGTCTGGTGGTGCGTCAGGGGCGGGGCGGTTCAGCAGCAGCACCCCGAAGTGTTCTGCCCATTGTTTTAGCTGTTCCTCGGTGTTGTCAGTGGGTTTCCGTTCTTGTCCTTCACTGGCTTGTCTGTCTTCTGGAACTTGCCCGTCAGCTTCTTGGTCACCAGGTACAGGTCCTTCAGGTTCCCCTGTCCCGCTGCTGTCTCTGCTTGACTGGCCAGGTCGTCAAAGTAGTACCTCTTGTCCTTCTTGATGCTCCTCTTTTCTTCTCTGTTCGCTGCTGTGTGCTCTTTGTGTGCCTTTGCCTTAGCTGCTCTTGTTCGGCTTGTGTTCAGCGTAGTTTTCTTCTCTCTCCTTGTTTCCACTTGTGGATGGTGTCGGCAGAGATCCATTCCTTGTGTTGGGTCTTCTTCTTGCCAAGGATCTCTTCACATGTGTCATGCCAGAGCTTCTTGCAATGTTCCCACTGTGTCTTGATGTCCGTCTCACTGTCTTCTATCAGCTCTTGTAACGGCTGGAACCTGTTGGAAAGGTTGATCTGGAATGTCGCTCATGTGTCCCTGTTTCTGAGCAGTCCGACATTGTACCTTGTTGTACCTTTGTCCGTTTGTTGTTGGCGTTGGTGAATCTCTTGAGGCGAAGTCTCACTTATCAAAAGAAGGTGGTGGTCTGATGACACGTCAGCACCTCTCATCACTCGTACATCCCGCCATGATCTCCTGAACTCGCGGCTTATGCAGATGTGGTCAATCTGGTTCTCTGTGACGTGGTTCGGGAATCTCCATGTGGCCTTGTGGATGTGCTTATGTGGGAAGATGCTTCCTCCTATCACCAGATGGTTCAAGGCGCACAAGTCTGCAAAGCGCTCACCATTCTCGTTCATCTGTCCCAGTCCGTATGTCCCCATGATGTCCTCGTAGCCTGTGTTGTCCATTCCAATCTTGGCGTTGAAATCTCCCATCAGTATGGTTATGTCCTTTGCTCCTCTTCTGTCTATCACTGTCTGTAGTTGCTGGTAGAAGTCATCTTTCTTTCTTCTTTTTCCGCATTATTAGTGGGAGCATAGCACTGGATGATGTTCAGCATGATGTCATTCTTCTTCGTGGTAAACGTGGCTGTGACGATGCGGGAGTTCACAGGTTCCCAGCCGATGTGTGTCCCGTGTGCCTCCGGTGCCAGCATCAGGGCCACACCCTCAGTGTGGGGGGGCTCCATCCTCTGTGTGTTCTGAGTACAGCAGCTGTTCTCCAGATGAAAGTCTCAGCTATCCTGACTCTAGTCACCTTGTCTCACTCAGCCCTAGCACTCCGATCTTGTAGTTTTTCATCTCTCTCGCAACTTGGATGGTTTTTTCCTGTTTCGTACATCGTCCTGATGTTCCATGTGGCTACTCTCGTCGTTGTCCTGGGTGTAAGAAGGGGAGTCAGCCTTGCAGCTTCCTTTCGGCTTTCACTGCACCGCATCATAAGTCTTCGGGATGGAGACCGTTCCTTGCCCAGGCGAATGTTTTCGTTCATTGTGGTCGGTGCTCAGGTAGGGTTATTAGCCCTACGCAAACCCCTTTAACCTCTGGGCGAGGTGGTCCTACCTTAGTCGCCTCTTATGACATGCATGGCAGGGCAGTGGGTCTATTCTATGCCAACCCACAGAGCGATGTTAAACTTGAACACTGGCATTATCTACCAATCACAAGTGCCAACACAAACTTGGCAGAGGAGTATGCTCTTTCATGTACGCTGCAAAAAGGACCTTCTTTCATTTCATCCAAAAGACCTACGGTAAAAGTCGATACTTCTAAAACTGATTCGAAAGGAAAAGAAGACCCAAAATGTCCTGGGTTTATTTTGGGTTGGGGTTGGTAGTTGTTGCACAAGATGCAGGAACATGTTTATGCCGCTCATGTGATCTGTTGATTGTTAGGGTAAGTAATGGCTAGCAACAACCCTCTCCGTTTTCCACAGAGGCTGGGAATTAACCACATTGCCACTGAGTCCGATGTCCCGTAATTAACTGGGCGACCATCCCACCATCGCAGTATTTCACGTCCTCAAACGGACTGAGGTTGACCACACAACAAATGTACCTCAAGTCCCCCGATTGGCTAAGGGCTAACCACTACGCCATTATGTCTAATGTTCCCAAATTGAATACAGACTTACCACGTTTCAACTGCATCCAACATCCCGAATTTAACTGTGGGGTAACCACATGCCACTGTAGCTAACATCCCTTAACTGACAAGGGGAATACCAACATTCTCATCGTAACCAAACGTGCCTAAAGTGAGAGTGTGCTAACCACACTGCCAGAATATCTACTGTCCTCAAATCGACGAGAATTATCCATATTTCTAAAATATCTGACGTCCCCAAATTGATTGATGACTGACTGGAGGCTACTCACATTGCCGTGATATCTAACGCCACCCCCCCCCCCCCCCCCCCCTTCCCCCCCCCCCCCCTCCCCACACCCCGAACTGACAGAAAACTGACTACATCATACTTAACGTCCACAGGGTGATTGTGGCTAACTACACCATCTCTATATCTGTCGTCTCCAAAGTGAATTGAAACAAATCACAATACCACAGCTACTGTTCACAGATTTACTGTAGTGTGGGTTAACCACGTTGTCACTTTGCCTAACGTCCGTCCCCAAATTGACTGGGGGACTAACCACATTGCCACTCTAACTGACGTCGTCAAATTGACTGAAGGCTAACCACGTTGCTTCTGTATCTAACGTCGCCAAATTGACTGAAGGCTAACCACATTGCTACTGTACCTAACGTCCCCAAATTGACTGGGGGGACTAATCACATTACTACTGTACCTAACGTCTTCATTGAATTGACTGAAGGCTAATCACATTGCACTGTACGTAACGTCTCCAATTGACTAAAGGCTAACCACAATGCTACTATACCTAACGTCCCCATATTGACTAAGAGACTAACCGCATTGCTACTGTACCTAACGTCTCCAAATTTACTGGGGGACTAATCACATTAATACTGTACCTGGGGGACTAATCATGTTAGTACTGTACCTAATGTCTTGACTGAAGGCTAACCGCAATGACACTGTACCTAACGTCCCCAAATTGATTTAATATGAAACAATTTTTTAAGGTTGATTATAAATCACAAATTCGTCGTGTTCCATTTAGGTACATTAAGCTAGATATATCTGTGTTTGGCCTAGGTTGGTTCTATAGCGTTTTAGTTACGTCTGCATATGTGCATAGAAGAACACATGAGACATTTTTGAATCTATTGTTTGTAATATAATTTAATATGTTTTTTATAGATGTATACAGCAATAATTTCAACTGATAAGAATGTATAAGGAAATAATGATTTGGGGATATTTGAAATATCTATAAAATATGAATCATGTATTTACAACTGTTAGGATTTGGTGACGTTTTCATGCATGATGTAACGGATCAAATTTTGCACTTGACGTTATGTCTGTGTTTAATCAGTTTCTTTTTTCCTTTCTTGCTCCTAACAGGGAGGATGGGGGTGCAGTTGTTGAAGGCTTGATAATAAGAGACGTGTTCTGCCCCGTCACAAAGTGAAGGTGGCTCACGGGATGCAAAATACATCATGACGTACTTTAAGGCTGGGCCACTCCGATTTTTAGCGGTGGAAGGAAGCAGGCAAGGGGGTTCATAAAGGAACTAGACCTCTGCACACACTAGTCAGAAAAAAGAACAACATACCCATGGTTTTAACTGAAAAAACTTTGCTGCTTCCACATAGCAGACTGCAAAAATAATCCCAGGCTACGGAACAGATCACTCGATGGTAGTATTGAAGTTTAAAAATACCATTGAAGACAAAGGTAGTCATTTGTTTTTGAAATTAAATTGTTCATTACTTAAAGACTCTAGATATTTAATTGAAATCAGTAATGTCGCTAAAGAAACAATGAAAGAGGATGCAGTGACTTATGATGATAATGTAGAATTTGACCAAACATATTTGAGGCATCTAGAATGTACAATATCACAACTGTTTCTTCTTGACGTTTTACAGATGAAAATTTGATTAAAAAACCATAGCATATTCGAATCGGAAAAAGAAACAAACAGAACAAGAAGAAAAGACACTTATAAAAGAGATCCACACACTAGAGAGAAAAAATGAAAAACCTTCAGATGATATAAAAGAACTGAGATCGAAGAATGAAAAATTGCAAGCTATTAGACAGAAGAGAATGAAAGCGTTTTGATAAGATCTAGAGCTAGGTGGATTTCTCAAGATGAAAAAATTACAGATTACTTTTGTGGTTTAGAGAAGCGAAATTATGTCAGTAAGCAAATGCTTAAATTGATAGATAGGCATGGAAATGCTCTAACGAAAACCAAAGCTGTTATAAGTGAAGTGAATAACTTCTACTATAAGTTATATGAAAGAGTTCAAGTGGAAGAATGTAACATTGACGAGCTTGTAGAAGAGCTTCCCAAACTTGACAACGAAGTTTCTGTTACTATCGAAGGGAAAATAACATTAGATGAAGCAGCCGCAGCACATAAACATGAAAAATAATAGAAGTCCAGGAAGCGACGGTTTCACTTGTGATTTCGTTTAATTCTTCTGGAAACAAATTGGGGGTGTTTGTGGTCAGGTCACTTCATGAAGGACTAGATCGAAAAGAACTATCTGTGACTCAAAAAGTGGGATTATAATATGTATTCCCAAACCAAATAAACCTAAGGAATACATAAAAAAAATGGCTACCCATCACATTATTGAATGTTGTATACAAAACTGGGTCAGTATGCATAGCAGCCAGAAAAAAATCAGTTCTGCCAAGTTTAATCAGTGAAGATCAAACTCGATTTATAAATGGAAAGATTTTTAAAGACAACATTAGACTTACCTACGACTTAATATACCATTTAAACAAAGAAATCTCCCAGGGTTGCTGTTATGTGTTCACTTTGAAAAAAGCTTTTGATACCATTGACTGGAATTTCATGTTCAAAGTACTAAAGGCCTTTTGGATTGGAGATAATATTTTAACTGGATAGAAATATTGTATAGATACACTAAGGTAACTGTAGTAATACATGGACAAACGTCAGATTGGTTTAAAATCAACAGGTGTTGTGGACAGGGTGATCCTACCTCGCCGTATTTATTTGTGTTATGTGTGGGAATTCTAGCGAACATGATCAGACAAAACAAAAATGTCAAGGGAATATTTGTAGAAAATGTCAAACATAAAATTGCACAATCTGCTGACGACACACAAATTTTACAAAATGGAGATCAATTATGGTTTGAAGAAACTATAGAAATCATGGATAAATTTGGAATGATATCAGATTTGAATATGAATTGTGAGAAGACATCTGCTATTTGGCCAGGACAAGAAAGAAAGTCAACAAAGAAATATATGCCACATCTCAGGATGGAATGGAATCCTCCGAAATTCAAGATGTTAGGAATATGGCTCACAGCCGAGCTCACAGACTGCACAGATGTGAACTTTACTGAAAAATTCTGAGATAGAACAGTTATACAGAGTTTGGGTCAAAAGAATTCTAACGCCACTAGGAAGAGTAGCAATTTTGAAATCTGTGACACTATCTACAATCGTCTATTTATGGACACTTCTTCCGAACCTACCAGACGAATTCTTGGGGGCATTGCGTCTTCTATGTCTAAAGTTCACATGGAATAATAAACAAAACAGAATTAGTAGAAAGGTTGCACGGGAAAGAATTTGTAAGGGAGGCATTGGATTTTCAGTTTTAAACTGTTTCATGCAAACCTTGAAATTAGGATGAATAAGGAAACTAAGGACAAGGAATCTGAATGGGAAAAGGATTATACCTTTTTGTACATCCGAACGTACAAAAATTAGATAAACTGGGACCGAATTGCCTGTTTACTCGGGACGAGAAATACCTGTTTTGGAAAGAAACGTTTCAAGCTTATAAACTATTTTCCAATAAAGTAAAACCCTCCAACTCGTCGGAAACTCTAGCAGAGCGGCTATTTTTCAATGACAGAAAAAATACAGATAGCATTTCATTAAATAAGAACGACTAGATTAATGAAGATGCATGTCATATTGGAGATTTGTGCAAAGAAGATGGGCAGTTACTTAACCTACGCTAAATTATCAACAAGTGCAACATACGGACTAACTTTTGAAACTATGCAGCACTTTTAAAAAGGATTAAAAAGAAACTGTCAACACATGAACATTCGTGTGGCAAGTAACGAAAAATCTAAAGACTTCAAAACTATGCACATCTTAAATTCGGTGAAGAAGACAGCACGGTTATTTTATGATATCCTTGTAGTTGACGGTTCAAAACAAAATGCTGCCGTAAATGGGATTATAAACTGAATTCAGAAATTAACTAGCAATAAACTTTTAAACTAATACAAGAGATTCAAGAAACAGAGTTGAAATGGTTTCAGATGAAATTGATACATGGAATCATACCAACAAATGTAGTGCTGATGTGTATAGGTGTTAAATCTGATAACAGAAGTACATTTTGCCAGCAGGAAAAAGATAGTATAGAACATATATTCTGGAGATGTACGCACGTAAATGCTTTTTCGAGAACAACTTAAACAAGTAATCAAAGATGGATGTCTACATATAACCTCTTCCTTTATAAAAAAAAAAATACTGCTTGGACACGACACAGATTTTTAAACTGACAGAGTGTTAAACTTTATCCCGCTGTTTGCTAAATTATATATTTACAAATGTAAATGAAAAAAATGAATGACCTCAGGTGAATGTGTTTTTTTAAACTATTAAAAGACAATCTTGAAATAGAAAAATACATCGCTTATTATGTGAACTTTAACATGGTGAAGCTAAACACTGACTGGCATACATATAAAGAATTATTGAAAGTGAAGGAATGTAAACATGAAAACGTACGCTTCATTAGAAGAGAAGAAGAAGAAGAAGAAGAAGAAGAAAGAAGAAGAGAGAGAGAGAGAGAGAGAGAGAGAGAGAGAGAGAGAGAGAGAGAGAGAGAGAGAGAGAGAGAGAGAGAGAGAGATATCCAAGCCAGTTACGAATATGTAACCGTCTGCGTATTCATTAAAAATAAATTCTTACAGCTCTAAGATACCATTAATATAATGAAATGCATATATCTTTAAAATATAGAAATGGATGACAGTTAATCATATTCTTCTTTAGTGTGTGTATTTGTGATTTTGAATCGTTTCGTTGATTTTTTTACGAGTTCTCTTTATTCTGTCTAGAGTTTAGTTATGTCTTCATTACTGGCTCATTTAGTTAATTTGTTAAATATTGAAATTGCGCGTACAGAAGCTTGAATTGGTAATAAATGTGTAACATCGAATAAAAAAAAGAACAAAAACCTTTGCTGCTTTCTGGGATTATTTCCTGGCACGAGCTTCCAACAAGGATTCGTAAACAGGAGGAAGAGAAAGGGGAATAGTTCGTATACTTAAGAAAGGGAACATATTTTCTCTCTCTCTCTCTCTCTCTCTCTCTCTCTCTCTCTCTCTCTCTCTCTCTCTCTCTCCTCTGCTCTCGTTGTGTAGTGCTTGTTGTGTGTGTGTGTGTGTGTGTGTGTGTGTGTGTGTGTGTGTGTGTGTGTGTGTGTTGGAGCGTGCGAGCTTGGGTACATGCATGCGCTTGTGTATGCAAGCGCGCGCGCGCGCGCGCGCGCGCGCGTGTGTGCGTGTGTGCGTGCGAGCGTGCGTGCGTGCGCGCGCGCGCGGTGGGTGCGTGCGTGTGTAGTACAGTGTTTATAACCTTTCCAACGATATTGTCCAGAAAATCTTGCGTTTGATCCGAATTGCAAGATTTTGACATTTTTTCACAGTAGCAGTCACCTGTAACAATGCAATATTTTTAAATGTCTCAATACACACTATTGCCTAAATGGGGTAAAAAAAATCGGGTCAACTCTTCTTATCAGAATAAAGTACGGTGGACGCCGCTGTTTGGCTGTTCAGCTTGATATCAGATCATGAAATAAACAGACATCTTAGATTATGGAATAGCTAAGAATCGTACTGTAGAAAGAGTAAATTGCCGAGGGTATATGTGTATGTCTGTGTGTTCAATTTCAGTCTGCAAGCAAACTGTACACAACACCAGACTTTCTCTGTACACATTGTTTTCTAGATCCCATTTTTTTTTAAATGTGTGTAGATCCCTTCAAAACCAGAAGCAAACAGCCAACAAGAGCTCAAAACAATGGCTGAACAGGTATCATTCATTTTCTTTTGTGCTCCGTATCATACTCTGTGGTCCCATACTTTTCTATTATTATGAAGGTTTTTTTTATCAGCCCGACAAGACTTGTTTCCATGGTTATTTAAAACATGTACAGACCTGTGATTAAACTGGAGAATGGAAGCCTTGCAGTTCAGGTCAATGTGTCACCCACTCTCTAACAAACTAGGAGTACTCGGGGTTGTAAAAACACATTGGTACACACGTCGTTGGAACTCACATTTCAGACACAGACAGATGAATGATTTGGTGCTGCAATTTTCATTTTTTTTAATTTTTTTTTCCTAGCACTGACAATGTTTAAGTTTTGACATGAACATCGGTACCAGCAGAATTAAGCTGATTACAAGTCACAACACTTCCATTACTACTTATATTTAAAAAAAAAAAAATAAATAAAGCAAATATCTAGACTGACACCTAAATCAACGGACAACAAAATAAATTGATTAAATTACTTAAAAAATGTTTTTTCTTATTTCTCATATGTTCAGGGAAGTTGGTAGAGTTGTTCTTCAACGAAACAATCCAAGTTTAACATTGGTAGGAAGATTTCCTCTTGGCTTCCTCTCGACACTTGTGGATTATAGTTCCCGTGACGGACGCCACGCTAAAATCTTAGGCCCTGTGTAGTATTTGATAATACTGGTGTGTAATTGTTTGTGGAGTAGGCAGTGTGTTGTATGCATTTCTTAATCCTTAGAAAATGCCGTTTTGTAAAAAAAAAAAAAAAAAACACTTGTTGATGCACTGCAAATTTTAATGTTGTCTGTAGTATGTCTGGGTAAATGAGACGTTGATTTGATATTTCTATCAGACAATCTTTTGACAGTTTGCCTTGTACAAGCATGCACACACTCAATCCACGACACAGTGCAATGTATTATCAGAATGGAAAAAAACAAAATCTGCGAGTTTATGCATGAAGTGACAGAAACCAGCACAATCCTATCGTGAAGTCCAGCTTGGTGTCAGACCATCAAATGATTAGAATTCTCACTGCAAAGAGCGTATCATGTCGAGTATACATGTGCGTTTCTGCGTGTGTAATAGACGTGTTTTGTGGAATTTGATTTGATTCGAGTCTGCACGCATCACTTGTTATAAATAGCTCACAACACTAGGCATTGTCTCTGAATACTGCATTTAGATCATTTCAAAACCTGAAGCACAAATATTCCCATTGCTTCCAGGTTTTACACATAACTTACAGAGCTGGAGGGACAAAACACTTAGAAGATTTGTTATACCGGCGAACGTTAAATCAAACAAATTACGAAAAAAAAAAAAAAAAAAAAAAAAAAACCCGACGCGTTTTGACCTTTTTGGTCTCCTTCAGGCAATAAAATCAACATCGAAGACAAATTGGGTGCAAAATGAGGATCAAAGAGATCGAAACTCGTATGCTTTGTCTTGTAATTTGTTTGTCTCTTTTGTTTAGCAGAACAGCAAGTTCCCTTTGGATATTTATTCATTCGTTTATTCAGCTACCCCTCCTGTTTTTAACTACTGATCTATTTTCTTTCATTCATCAGTTTGCTAACCAATCATCAATCCAGTCACACACGTGAATCCAAGGCCCTTTACTTATAATTACACAAATATTTGAAAAAAAAAAGAAGACAACCTGCTCAGTTATTTTTGCGGACAGTAGACAGTAGTAGCATCTTTGAAGCCTGCATTTGTTCAGTTTGGTTCGAATCATCACCCTATCCTGCCATGGCAGTGTCACAATCAACGCTGGTGCAGGCTCTTGCCCTGCCCATAACATCCTTGTGTCTGCTGGAAAATCAGTTTAGATGACATCACCGTCATTGTTGGGGTAGCCCTGTGTCCAAAAAATTATTTCTAACTGTACAGAAAGGCCTGGAAATCTAGAACGTTGTGCTGGGAAACTGCTCTGAACTCGGTGCCCGTCAGACAATACAAGTAGAAGTTGGCGGCGCTGTTAGTGTATAACAGGATGTGGACAGCTGCACGGAAGACATGAAACCATCCAGCCTGAATCGGGTCATTCCAGTCAACGAGAGGAGCTGTGCCCAGGTGGACTGGAAGGGGTGTTGTAAGGAGAACAAAACACCGACTTGCAGCAATCAAGGTGACGGTTAATGAAGTCACTTTCCGTTGTCTGGAATCCTGGGTGGCTTGTTGCACGGAAAGACGTGTGCCAGTTCTGACCGATTTGACAACTGTCCGGAGAAGAACTCTGTTGCTGACCAATAACAACATGAAAGGCAGTACACAGCTGTCAGCCATGTCTATCCAAAGCCAAACCATGTCAAAAAACCATCTGTACATATTCAGTGCGCTGTTTACAAAGCAATACCCCGTTCTCATTTGAAATCCATAGAGAGGTGACAGTTGATGAGAATGACTGCAACAAGTCATTACACCAGAAGTAATTCGCGACATTCGCAGCGTCCACACAGCATTGACACGAAGTGGCCACATCACAGAAGCTGCTCTCAACACGGTGAGTGCTATGAGCATCCACGGGGACAAAGACTTTGTCGTATACACCAATATCGTGTACACGAGACACTGCCAAGACCCCAGTCGGCTAAAGTGTATCACACTGAATTCTTTTTCCAGTACGATGATGAAGGGTTCTGTAATCAACAGCAGCAGGTCAGAGCAGGCCAGAACTAGAAATAACAATAGAAGTGGATTCTGGAAGGCAAAGCATGATCTTGATAATCATAACATTTCCGTACATTCCAAACACACACACACACACACACACACACAACAGGACAGCCAACTTTCCAGATCGCTTCGAAATCTTTTCAAACGGTAAGAGCAAATCATACAACGGTTTCTGTCGAGACGAGTTTTTGTTTCTCTATTGTTAGGTTTTCCATTGTTTGAGTTTGGTTTTCCTTTGTTCGAGTATGGTTCTCCATTGCTCCACTACCTGAGAATATAGAACCGGAAGTAAAATTAATTTTGTTTATTTTGAATTGCTTTCATATCTAATTCAATGCGTGAGAGCGTCTCTTCAGAATCACATCCCTAGGACATTATTGAAATGAATGCGTACAAATGAAATCAAACAGTAAACGTGAAAAATGAACAGTGGAACTATCAACACAGCAAGGAAGCACCATTGCTACATCCATCGCAGACTTTGTGTGTGCCAGTAAAAGTGTTGCTACATGTTAATGGCCTCATCGTTGATGTCTCCATTATCTTCTAAGAGGGGAGAAATGAATCCAGTGCAGAGAGAGAGAGAGAGAGAGAGAGAGAGAGAGAGAGAGAGAGAGAGAGAGAGAGAGAGAGAGAGAGAGAGAGAGAGAGAGAGGTGGTGTGGGTGTGGGATAATTGTGGGGTTTTAAATTGTGCTGTGTGCATACTGTTACTGTGCCTCTTGTAGTGCCTGTCCATCACAGTTTAGCCATTCCAGCTCTAACACAGAACATCTTTAGGTGTTTTTTTTTTTCCAGACTGTTCGACAGCAATGGGATGAGTCCGTCCATCAGCCGTGATGAACCGATTGGATGGTAAAAGGACGTCTCTGTCTTATCCTCTTGGAATACTCTCTCTCTCTCTCTCTCTCTCTCTCTCTCTCTCTCTCTCTCTCTCTCTCTCTCGTGTCTCTCTCTTTCTCTCTCTCTCTGTCTTTGTCTGTCTGTCTGTCTCTCTCTCTAGAACAAGTGGGCATAGCATTCCTAAACAGGGGCTGCCCAGTCGCCCCAGCTGCTGCCAAAGGTCTTCATTGCTGTAGTCAAAGACAATCGACCACGTGTCTGGAGGCCGCCTCCATGGAGGATTGCGACTACAACGGCCAGCGATCATTTTCATCTGGCTCTTTCGCCACTTGCCCATTGCTGCAGGACTCTAGTGAGGTTGGTAACTGCTGCTCCGATTAACCTGTGCGTGTTTTGTTGTTACAGTGGTAGAACTGTTGCCTGGGGAAATCTCACTCACTGACAGGGAGGTTGTTTGGCAGTGGTCCAGAGAAAACGTCACTACTATCAGCCTCCATGGCTGCAGGAGCTGCCGGAGAGGAGGTGAAGATCATCACCAGACCGCCTCTGGGGGCTCCGGCTACCCGCTTTTTCAACAGGGTCGACTCCCAAGCCCATTTCTATGAACGGGTATAGCTGTAAGGCAGCGGAGGTTTGGAATCAGTGGTTTTCCTTCACCTAGATGAGTCACTATCGAAGGCTGACGAGCCCCGTCTGTCTGAAGCCACTGGTTTCAAGGCGCCGGTGACCTGCCTTTGCCCCATTTCTCCTGTCAGTGGACACAGCTCCGCCACCTGAGGCCAGGAGTTGGACTTGGCTGTCAGAGACTGTTTGATGCATGTGTTGGGAGCATTTTACGACCAGTGGGAGCTTTTCCCCACTGCTCACTCCCGCATAACAACATTTAGATAATCATATGGATATATCTAAGTTGTTTACAACTTCTTATCTACATTAAATTGCAAAAGACAGTCCTCTTCTTCATTTTAACGTTAGACAGCATTGTGAGCAATGGGCCCTACGTTCCATCCTTCCAGTCTGGTGGCAAGGTGACCAACACTGAAGTCCTGGACGAGGCAAAACTCGTCTAAGTGGACGCGGCGATCCTCAAGTCGCAGCCCTGCTGGCCTGGTCACGTCCTGAGAATGGAGAACCTGGATTTTTAAAGCAGGTGTGATGTTCAGAAACTAACCCAGGATCACAGAAAGACAGGCCGCCCACGCCAACGTTCCACAGATAGACTGAAAGGCAGTGTCCGATGCTGCAATATCTGTCCTGCTGATCCTGCGATGACAGTTAAAGACACAGAACACACTGGCGTGTGTGGGCCCACTACGCTAACAGCCACACTGTATCCCCACAGCTGTCCCAAACAGAACATTTTGCGTTTATTTTTGGGAGTTTTGTTCACTCGTCATAAATATGTGTATTGTAATTAGTGCACTAAGCACGGAAGCCACCAAGAAAGGATATCCAAAAAGAAAATGCGATTTCAGTAATGAAACACAGTAATGTACTTTCCCCCACCTGAAAAAAAAAAATGAATAGACACCATAATATGGTCTGCTGCATGTTCTGCTGTGGGTCAGTACCTCTGTCCGCATTATCCCTGGTCATTATAGAGAGAGAGAGAGAGAGAGAGAGAGAGAGAGAGAGAGAGAGAGAGAGAGCACCCAGTAAGCACAGTGCACAGCATCTTCCCATGTGTAGGAATTTTGCTGAAGGCTCACGCTAGTCGGAACTGGCTCTGTGACGGACAACACGTGGGATACGCATAGCTGTGTGAAAGAATGATTAGGTCACATCCACAAGGTGGTCTGCATCGTTGTCAGCTTACGGTCGAAGGGGGCGCGTGCTTTCACACCTCAAAGAAAACCCAGTCAGCAAGAGAGCGCTGCCACCAAGCAGAGGCCACTTTTACATTTCCACTTCAGTATGGGAGAAGGCTGGCTGCTGGCAACCCTCACGAAGATGCCACCCTCACGAACCACCCCCTTTAGAGTGGGAGAGAAGATGCCGACAACCCTCACGATCCACCATCACCTGTACTTGCTGAGGGGCTCGCTGGGGTGCTCCTGGACCCACCCTGGAGTTGATGAGGCAAGTTAAAAAAAAAACTGCGACTTTGTCAGGTAGTTTCAGGTTTCTGAGCGTCTTAAATACAGGCCCAGAATGTGGTTTGATTAGAAAATATGAAATACGATTGTCTATGTCCACAGGAGCTAGAGCGTATATTTTGTTGTTCATTGTTGGTGTTTAAGGAGGAGGGTGGGAGTGGGGGGGGGGGGGGAATGGGGGGTCGGACTTCTTGCGCCTTTTGACAACCCATGAGACGGATGCTTGTCCCCCCCTCCCCCCCCCCCCCCCCCCCCCCCCCAACTAACTTCTCCCATGGGTTCAGGGAGGAGGTAATGGATATGTTTTTTGTGTGTCGTCGTTGTTTTGCTATCCTTACCTCCCCTTTTCGCAGCTCCCTCCCTCCAGCGTTAACATTTCAATTCCAGAGTTTGCTTAATTTCAAACATTTGTTCAAAGACCAAAGTTAGTCGTGCTGGACAAGAGAAGATTCTGTCTTCTTTAAAGTGTGACTCTATAGGCATGTCAGTGCCACCTTCTGAGCGTGACTGGCCTCTCATTTTGATTCTTCTCTTAAAACCTCTTTGCTGCCCATTGCACGTGCACCCTATATGCCAGGGAATATGTTGCTGTAGTCACTTGCTATGCTGACTTCACTATATCTTAAAAGCCACTTAGAAAATATCCTTGATATTTGGTCCACTGACTCGATAGATATTCTGAATTGCTTTCAACCAGTCTCAGAGTATTTACTTGTTTACTTTTAATTGTTACCAGTGAAGGTTTGTTGTTTACGTCGTGTTTCACTTTGAAAATTCTCCAGGCTACTGGACTACAGCATGAACGTTTTTGGCCTGGGAAAATTTGCGGGCTGGGACAGGAAAGGGTTTAATTTAATCCAGCTTTCTATTTGAACATTGCATGGATCTGATCACAATCCATCTGGCAAAGCTTCTCCACCAGGTTTCCTCTGACGCGGGCCAAATCCTACTGCAACCCCAAGGAACTTGACGACCATGCAACTCTCTTTTCGTGAGAACCAAGCACCAACCTCATGGACTATGACATGAGTCCTGGACTTCGAAAGAGTAATTGAAAGGCTTTTGTGTCTCTCTGTCTGTCTGTGTCTGTCTGTCTGTCTGTCTGTCTGTCTGTCTGTCTCTCTCTCTCTCTCTCTCTCTCTCTCTCTCTCTCTCTCTCTCTCTCTGTGTGTGTGTGTGTGTGTGTGTGTGTGTGTGTGTGTGCGCGCGCGCGCGCGCGCGCGCGCGCGCGTTTTTCTTTTCCATCGTTTGACCCATTCCTTGACTTTACTCTTTCCTTATCATCCCTCGGCGTGTTTTTATCCCACTTTGTGTGTGTGTGTGTGTGTGTGTGTGTGTGTGTGTGTGTGTGTGTGTGTGTGCGTGCGTGCGAGCGCGCGCGCGCGTGTGTGTGTGTGTGTGAGCTTGCGCGTTCGTGTTTGTGGCTTCCCTCCCTGACCCGATCCTGTCCTCCACCCCCTCCCCTTTTTGGTCTAGCAATCGTTAGGTCGGTAGGCTGGAGCGCAGTCCTATAAAGCAGCATATCTGCCTCACAGTAACCGGGCGCAGACGTTTCAGTCTGATCGTGGCAATCTGACCCAAGTGATGTGAATTAGCTCTGTGGGCATTTTAGAATGAAAACAGAGAAATCAGTTGTAATTCCTTTTTTTGTTTGAGCCTCCAAAACATGGAACACGTTGTATGTTATGTTCATGTGAAAGATGAATGGCATTTACAGCAAGGCAGTTTGATAACAGATCCGAAATGTTGAGTTGCACACTAATAGCTGCAATACCTTAGTTCAGTGTTAACATAAATGAGTTTATTGAATGTTCTTGGGTGTTTAATAATGCGAATCAGACTGTCTATATTGTGTGCACCAGTGTGTACGAACTACACATTTACAGAGCTGTAGGCGATATTAATCCGGGGGATCGGCAATGACCTCATCTGAAATAAAATTAGACTTCTGTCTTTAACCATCTATAGTGTAGTGGCTTTACATAATCCACACATTTACTTCTGCTCCTAAGACTGTCAAATATTATACCCAAAATGAGCGATTTCTGTAAGCAAAACAGCTTCCTCTGTATGGTACAATCCCAACTGATCAGAAAGCAACGGATCTTGTCAGATAATGTGGAGTGTGCCAATAAGAATCTGGAATGAAGTTCTTTGATGAAAACTTCATTTGACAGAATCAATGGACGATGGTACCGTTGACGTCATTCGTGATGGCACACGCCCTTAATTTGCTCTCCAGTTTTCTACCCCTGTTTTTTTAATATCCCACAAAAATACAGATACATTTTTAAAAAGAATTCTATGAGATGTTAAAACACTGACAGTGACATATTTTCAAAGAAAAAACAAGATCTGTAAATCCGCCAGATAACAGGGAAAACCAATTACGAGACTAAACGTGACGCCTTTTCACCTCTTAGGTCTTCTTCAGGCAAGATAAACAGCATCCAGGATGATCAAAACAAAGGACGAACAATCACTTATCTTCACGAATTCAGCGCAAGATGGGCGTTGAATGAATAAATTGTCTCCTTTCTAACGGCCTCATCTTCATTCAATGACCAGTCTGTGCCGAATTTTAGAACATTATGAACAACTAACTTATGTTTCAAAAGACTTTTCAAATGTCATACCGAAATGAGCCATTTCTGTAAGCAAAACAGCTTCTTCTACATTAGTATGTACCATTCCACCTCCACAGCAGCAACCTGCAATATCCTCCACCTTCACACACGCATAGTAACTTAACTCCACTGCTTACCTTAGACATGAGTTACAGCTACTTTCCTTTGCCCTTTCTCAACACTCTCTAGGTCTCTCCACTTGTTACATCAATCTACTCACCCTCCCTCCCCCCCCCCCCCCCCCCCCCCCCCCCCCCCGCTTCCCCGACTAAGGATAGGTTTAGTGGTGTTTGGCGGGGGCTGGAAGTGGCGGTGATCAATGAGTAGGAGGCTGACATTACAATGGAGCGCACACACACACACACACACACACACACTCACTCTCTCTCTCTCTCTCTCTCTCTCTCTCTCTTCTTTTTTGTACTCCCAGTCCTTATAGAACAAGGAGTTTTTTTTTACAATGGTAACGAAGAAATGCTGTCTGCGTGTCTGTCTGTTCAGTTCAGTTCAGTAGTTTTATTTAACGTCTTTTCATCACAAGATGATCTTAGACCTTTGTGTCTGTCTGTCCGTGGTCAAAATGTGTTCCACTCGCTCCATACAAGACTTCTGGGCCAATCTTTCTGAAAACTTGTAGGTATGTTCATTATGGGTCACGGATGATGCCCGATGTTTATTATACCTGAATAGCCGTTACTAACGGCTACAATGGCCCCAAACGGTTGTTCTTCTTTTTGGAATATCTCAGACAGTACTTGGCCGATTTAAAAGCGGTTTGGCTGATCTTGTGGCAAACCGGAGCCTACAACTAAAATACCAGTTTCAAAAGTGTAGGCCTACCACAAAATTTAACATAACGATACCGAAAAAAATCATGCTTTCGACACTTATTTTTACCAGAATAGCCGTTACTAACGGCTATAACGGACGAGAACCGTTTTTCTTCTTTATGGAATATCTTGGAAAGTACATGGCCGATTTATAAGCGGTTTGGCTGATCTTCTGATAAATCGGAGCCTTTTTCCATGTGATGTAATGGAGAATGAAGATCTGTACGAAGAAGTGACGCTCCAACAGCACAAGCACAGTCACACCTGCTTGCAGCACCACGGAAACGAGAAAGAGTGCAGATACAAAATCCACAAATTTCCAACGCCACAAACACAGATTTTAAAACGTTTCAGTGGAGATGATGAGCAGCCAAAAGGCGAAACTGTGAGTACGTGTATATGCTTTGCATATATATATATATATATATATATATATATATATATATATATATATACCTCTGGAAGAACACATATGAAGTTATCCAATGGTTCAAAAACCTTAACAAACAGAAGAACACAGTATCATCACATTCGACATAGTAGACTTCTACAGCAGAAATGATACATGGATCAAGAAAACGAATAAAAACTCAACATTTGATGTGACCATGGGATCGTATGACGGTGCCGAAACATGCGAACTAGTCGGACTGTTTATACTATCCAACATCCAAAAGCAACTCGGAAAACAAGTCGGACTGTACAGAGACGACGGCCTCGCCGCGCTAAACAACAATCCAAGAACCATTGAAAACAAGAAAAAAGAACTATGCAAAATTTTCCAAAACCATAACTTAAAAATCACCATCGAAGCAAACAAAAAGGTAGTGAACTACTTAGACATAACACTTGACCTCAACAACCACATATATATAACCATACAAGAAACCTAATGACACACCCATTTATGTAAACATCAATAGCAACCACCCACCATCTATACTAAAAACCATACCCAATGGCATAAACAAGAGATTATCTAATCTGTCACATAATGAAAGAGTATTCAACAATGCAGCAGCAGAATACCAAGAGGCATTGCAAAAAAGTGGTTACAGCTACAAACTACAATACAAACAGATAACAACATGAACAAAAAAAAAAAAAAGCAGGAAAAGGAAAATCACATGGTACAACCCTCCATATGATGGACGAGTAAAAACAACGTAGGAAAAGAATTTTTCAAAATTTTGACAGCATCCTTCCCAAAAGAACACAAATTGTCCAAAATATTCAACAAGAACACCATCAAACTATCATATTCATGCATGCCTAACCTTAAAAATATAATTGATTCATCCAACAAAATGAAAAGCAACACAGCAAAGAAGGGTGAAGAAAGGAAATCCTGCAATTGTGCTAAAAAAGAACAGTGTCCCTTAAGCAACAAATGCCTCTATAACAACATTGTATACCAAGCCACTGTGACATCAGAAAATGAAAAAGAAACATACATAGGGATCACTGAAAATCACTTCAAAAAACCAGATACGCAAACCATAAACAGTCATTCAACAAAGAAAAATACAAAAAACCAAACAGAACTGAGCAAATATATTTGGAGACTTAAAGACAAAAAAAAATAAACTATAACATATCCTGGAAAATCATAAAAAGGGCATCACCATACAACAACATTTCAAAAAGATGCAACCTATGTTCAACAGAAAAATGGTTAATACTATGCAAACCATACTTAGCAACCCTAAATACTAAAGTAGAAATAGTAAACAACTGCAGGCACAAATGGAAATCGTTGTCAGCAAACGCACCCTGAACTGTAAACAACCCAAAAAAAAAACCGAACAATACGTGCAGCCAATCCGCACGTGCAAACAGTGACATCAGGCCATATAACACCGGCAGTAGGCGCCCCAAAACCATCCTGACTATATATATATATATATATATATATATATATATATATATATAAATAGAAATGCTAGCTCTTTTATCATTCATTGTTCCCATCCCTTTCCGGCCACTGCTATTGCTGCTAGTGTTGCTGCACTTATCATTACTACTGTTATTATCATCCCCATCCAACAATACTGTCTGCTGTTATTCATTGAGCATTTCAACTCCTTTCCACTTAATATTTTGTATTGCCAGTATTACTTAATACCTTTATTATTTATATAATGTACCTATTAGATTCCATCCTTCCCATAATTCGTATCTCCTCTTTGTTCTTCTTTGCCTCCCCTACCCCTTCTCCCCCTTAGTATTAGTACTATTATTATCGTTACTATTATGAATATTGTTAATATTTTTTTATTTTATTCATTTATTCTATTATTATTATTATTATTATCTTTTTAATTAATGTATTATTATCATTACATATACAAATCTAATTTTGATATATTTCTCTCTCTATCATGCTTTTATTGTTGGTTTCATTATTACCATGACCTTCACTATAGTTGTTAGCATTATAAGCATTAATACGATTGTTAGTATTGATAATACCATCATTACCATTAACATCACCATCGCCACTAAGACTGATGCCACGGCAACCACGCTGTTAAGAATCTGCTAACCCTCTCTCCTTCTCTCTCATACTACAACTGTTATTGACATATTATCACCAAAAGTGGTAGTAATCCTGTCTTTATTTTTTTTTTTTTCAATATTTTCATCATCATCATTACCATTATTAGTATTCCTATAAGTAATATAATTATCATCATTACCACCTTGACTCACAGTATCTCCCTTCTGACAGCCTTGTTTTCCTTCAACGCCTATCTTGCGCTGAAGTGATTGAAGATAAGTGATTGCTCGTTCATTTTTGTTGTAATAATTGTTTTGTCGAAACGCGTCGTGTTTTGCCTTGTGATTCGTTTTGTCTACGTTTTTCTTGCTGGTTCGCTAACATTTATTAAAGTTGAATTTAGGAAGAAGGAAGATAAGTGATTGCTTATCCTTCGTTTTCATTATCCTGAATGTTGTTTATCTTGCCTGAAGAAGACCCAAGACGTCGAAACGCGTCGTGTTTTGTCTTGCAATTTGTTTATCCCTGTTATTTGGCGGATTAACTATATATCTTTTTCTCTAAAAATTCGTTTCAATTTCCGCATGCATTCACTTCACGTTGAAACTGGTGTGTGTGTGTGTGTGTGTGTGTGTGTGTGTGTGTGTGTGTGTGTGTGTGTTGGCAATGCAGTCCCGGAGGTGATGCTTGATGCGCCAAGTGAGGTTTCTCCCAGGGTTGTGAACAGCGACTGGTGTGGCTGTGCAACCCAATTCTGGAGTGACAGTCTCTGTTGCAGTTGGTGCAGACAAAGCAGGACGACTGGGAAGAAGCAGAGGCTGCTCGCTGTTCGCGGCGCGCTCGTTTCTCTGCTGCCTGCTGGGTTCTCTCTCTCCTCCGCTTGTCTGATTCCTCTCTGCACCATTTGACGCCAGCAGTCGCGATCGTCAGCAGCTGTTTTCCCAGGCATCAGGGTCATGTTGCACACTTTCACGTCACGTTTGCACACATCCTTGAACCTGAGAATGGGGCGTCCCTGTGTGTCTGGTACCAGTGGCAAGTTGGCCGTAGAGTAGGTCCTTGGGAATACGCCCATCTTCCATGCTCCTTACGTGCCCCCGAGCCAGCGTAATCGTCTCTGGCTCAGCATGGCGAACATGCTTGGGATTCCAGCCCTGGCCAGGATGTGTCGCTGTGCAGTACTCGGTCCTGCCAGGTGATGCCCAGAATGCGTTTGAGGCAGCGTATGTGGAAAGTGTTCAGGCGGCGTTCCTGCCTCGCGTAGGTGGTCCATGTCTCCCTGCCGTACAGGGGAGTGCTGAGGACGCAGGCCTGATAGACACACATCTTGGTATTCTCTGTGAGCTTCTTGTTGTCCCACCATTTGTTGTCCCCTTTTGGACTGCTTGGCCAAGGTTGCTGCGGCTTTTCCGCCGGTTGATCTCTATATCTTTGTCAATGACAGGCTGGTAGAGATGGTCCACCCAAGGTACGTGAAGTCCTCAGTCACTTCCAGGGTGTAGTCGTTGATGCTGAAAGAGGGTGCGTGACTTGCATCCTGTGCGCTGACGTTGGTCTTCTTCAGACTGATGATCGTGAGTCCCAAATTCTTTGCATGCACAAGCGAACCTGTCCACGAGTGTCTGCAGGGCCTCTTCAGTGTGTGAGGCAAGCGCTGCATCGTCAGCAAAGAACATCTCTCTGGTGAGGATCTGGGACACCTTGATTTTGGCTTTCAAGCGGGCGAGGTTGAACAAGAGACGGAAGAGGCCTTTTCTGCTGACAAGGTTGAAAGCCTTCGTTAGATCGATGAATGCCAGATACAGTGGCATGCCCTGCTCTCTGCACTTCTCCTGAAGCTGGCGCACTGAGAAAATCATGTCAGTTGTTGACCGGCCTGCCCTGAAGCCGCACTGGGACTCTGGGTACACTCCAGCAGCCAGTGTATGGAGCCTGGTGAGGAAAATGCGAGCGAATACCTTCCCGACTATGCTCAGGAGGAATATCCCTCTGTAGTTGTTGCAGTCGCGGTGCGGTTTTTTTTTTTGTTTTTTTATAGAGAGTCACAATGGAGGCATCACGCATGTCTTGGGGGACTGCACCCTCCCTCCAGCACAGACAAAGCAGGTCGTACAGGGGCTGCAGCAGCGCTGACTTCCCACCCTTGATCACTTCAGGTGGGAATGCCGTCACTTCCTGGTGCTTTTCCACTGGGGAGCATGTCGACGGCTTTGCCGAGTTCCTCAAGCGTGGGCACCTGGTCCACACTTCTTCCATCACAGGCAAATCATCGATGGCGTCAAGGGCAGCGTCAGTGACTACTGTTTTCCTGGAGTAGAGCTCTGAGTAGTGTTCGACCCATCGCTTCATCTGTTGATCACGGTCGGTGATTGTCGCGCCTGTTGAAGACTTCAGAGGAGCAGTTTTTTCTTCACTTCTGGTCAAACTGCCTTCTTGATCCCATCAAACATACCACGAACATTTCCGCAGTCGGCTAAACGCTGGATGTCCTCGCACACTTGCAGCCAGTAGTCACTGGCACATCGTCTTGCGACCCTCTGTGCGTTGCTCCGTGCAGTTCTTAATGCTGCGAGCGTCTTCTCACTGGGGGATTTCTTGTTTGCCAGAAGAGCGTTACACTTGGCTTCAAAGACCGGCTCCATTTCAGAGAGCTTGGCATCAAACCAGTCCTGGTTCTTCCTTACTCTCTTGCCGAAGACTGAGATGGCGGCATCGTAGACAGCATCTCTGATGGTGTTCCACCTTGCTGTGGCATCCTGTTCTGGCAAGTCTTGGAGTGTCTCTTCGACGGCAGCTACAAATTCCTGTCTGCGATCAGGGTCTCCTGTTCTTGCAATGTTGATGCGGGGATGACCTTTTGCTTTGGAGTGGTGCAACTTGCGTGGCTGTATCCTCACTTTGCTGCACACGAGGGCGTGATCAGTGTCGCAGTCGGCGCTGTGGTAGCTTCTCGTTGCCAGGACAGTGTTTACAGCTGAGCGTCTCATGACCACAAGGTCCAGTTGGTGCCAGCGATGAGCCCTTGGGTGTTTTCAGGACACTTTGTGTTGGGGCTTGGACTGGAAGAAGGTGTTGGTGACACAAGGCTGTGGTATGAGCACAGCTCCAGCAACCTCTGTCCATTGTCGTTCAACTTTCCGACCCCGTGGTGACCGATGCAAGATGGCCACGACTGGTGATCAGATCCAACCTGGGCATTGAAGTCGCCAAGAAGGAACAGCGGCTCCAATGTCGGTGCCCTGCCAACCTGGCTGTCAAGCTCATTGTGGAAATGGTCCTTGATATCTTCTGAACTACTCAGAGTGGGAGCATAAATGCTGAAGATGTTGACAAATCCTGCAGCTGTAGCCAAGCGGATTGAGAGGATACGATCCGTGCCACCTGTTGGGGGTTGCACTGATGCCAGAAGGCTGTTCTTTACTGCAAAGGCAATTCCTTGTATTCGTGGTTCATTGGGTTTTTTCCCTTTCCAGAAAAAAAGTGTAGTTTTCTTCCCTGAGAGAGCCACTAGAGGGTAGCCTGGTTTCTTGGAGGGCCGCAATGCTCACGTTGAGTCTTGTAAGCTCCCTGTCAATGATATCAGTCTTCCTGGAGTCTTTTACCTGTGCAAGGTCGTCTGAGATTCCTGGACACATTGTTCTCACATTCCAGCTTGCAAAACGAAGTGCTGGAAACTTCTGTGGGTTTCTTGAATTGCCTGATGCGATGTTTCTGTCTGCTTGTAATGCCTAAACATTTGAACTACAAGCACCCATTGAAGCAGGCAGACGTTTGCGAGTCAGCACCTTACTGGCTGGGGACCGCCCAGCTTGAGGCGGGTGGTAGCTGACCAGTGGGACACGATGGTCCCTCCCACTGTCGGAGACAGCCCGTGGTGTCCTACTCTATGCCGATCGAGTGTGGACTTATAACCCGTAACTGCTGTCTTCCGTATTGGTTCTTCGCTGAAGCACTGAAGCTGAAGTGACCTCTCCAGGGAGCAAGCCTGGACGAGATGGAGATGCTGTGTTGAAACTGACAGTGACATGCACTACCTCATACATTAAAAAATACACATGTTCAAATGTCATGAAGACAAAAAAGGAAGGATTGGGGAAAAAGAACAAAATAAGAGAGGGTGGGTATATCGTTTTATGTATTTGTAAAAAAAAGAATCTTTGGTCTGTTATTCGTTATATGCAGCATCAAACTTAACCATAATGTTGTTAACTATGTTACTACATTGTACAAATTGAAGTCTGTTGCTCAGTTGACTGAGAAAGGTGTCACAGTTGGTCTACATTTTTCAAGCTTACATCTACAAATATAAGATTTAGCAAGCAAGGTGATAGGGACAAAGTTTACCTCTGTTTGCACTTGTTCATCCACTCCAATATCATGTGTGTTGTTATGTTGAACGAGTTTAGGTATTTGTAACTGAATAAGTTGTCTAGTCTTTAAATAAATTGGATTTGTAGAGTCATAAAAGTATTGGACTGAATCTCTATCTCCAGTACGTACAGAATGTACAATGCTGGTATCTGTCAGGCCCATGGCATTTAAAGCGATTGCTCTATCAATAACTTTGTTTGTAGTTCTATAACTCAACACAGTGTGAATATTTCTAATTTGCAAACACTTCAATTTAACATTTTTGATTTTGTGGATATATGCGACAATTTCATTCCTAGAGATTTCAGATTTCAGTTTTTGTAATCATTTAAAAAGTCGATTAGGTCTACATTCATCCTGAGTAAAAATTTCATTGTATCCTTTAGTCCTTCATTTTCTTTTTAGTAATTATGTTCAAATGCTGAGTGAAGTCAGTGCAGTCAGTGAGTTGTATTCACTTTTATTCCCTTTTCTTAACGAATTGTTTCATTGAAGAAATCCATCCACAGTGTGTGAGACTAAAAATCAACATCAGTCACGAATTCTTCAACTATTCTGAAACTGTTCAGTTTCTTTAAGAAAATGTTTTATTGCATAATTTCCTTTCTCATTTGGTTTTTGATTAATTATCACGTTTTTTTTAAAAACTTATTTTTAAAAAAATGGGTTCAGCTGGTAATTTGCTTAATGTTTAGGATCCCACACAGAGACAGAATTCCCTGTTACTCAAGTAAATCCCCCAAGTTTTTTTTTTAATCTATGCAGTCGGGGACTGCATTCTTTACATTTGTATATGTAATCAAATCGGAAATAAATATAAAATCGTGATCATAAATTCCGGTAACAATGTTTAACTCTATTCAATATATATATTTCTGTTTGTTTACTGTTCCGTTCATAAGTCACAAGTGTCATTTGTTTACACATATTGTTTCTTTATTTCAAGACTGTTAAAGTATTAATTGTTGTTTTCCCATCTGCAATCATCTTGCCCTTGACTGTAATTACATACCTTCATTTTGTATTCCCTGGGTGTTCTTAACTCAGTCATTTTCATTTACAGTTACTGTTTCATTGTCAATCGTTTACATAGTTTCTATGTAATTTATAGTTCTGTTCTCTTCTATTGCTTTTGTGTTAATCGTGGCATAAGCTACTGGTTTCTATCACATTTTCATCAACAGAAATTTAAAAAGGAAAATAGTAAATCCTGAATTTGAGAAAAGATTTAACTAAATCAGACAGTGCTGATTTATTTTGTTTATGCAGTTGGTTATTTGTGTATTGTTTTAGCACCCTCGATATTTGTTCATTAATTCATTTTCACATCGTTTGTCCTTTAAGGGCGTGTATTTGTTTTCTCGTGGGAGCAAGAGTTACCCTACTTATTTGTTGTTTATTGTTTACTTGCTGTTGTTTTTACTTCCCTGCCGCATTTCATATTTACTTATCTTACTTAAGTTATAGACGAGCTGGACGATCACAGAGGGCTTGCGGGTCTTGACCCCGTAAGGTCCACACACACACACACACACACACACACACACACACACACACACACACACACACACACACGCACGCACGCACGCACGCACACACGCACGCACGCACGCATGCACACACACATCTGTATCCTGTCTTTCAATCAAGGTGTGTGCCCGTGAACACTTTTTTCACTTGGTTGCACGTGCACACAACGTGATTGATTTTCTTTAAAGAGAAATATACCATGATAAACTACAATGGGCAAGACATATAAACAAAATACGAACATCAGTTCCTATGTCTGACATATGTGTCATCGAAAATAATACGTTATAGGAAATTATTACAAAGCAAAGCGCCACGATCTGTAGTTTGGGAGGAAATGCAAGATCTTTTACACACACACACACACACACACACACACACACACACACACACACACACACACACACACTTTCTGTAGCTGTCAATGGCATCTAGTTTTATATCTCACACAAGTAACATTGTTAAATAGAAAGACTCACATATCCTGTATTTCCCTGGGAAAGCTTGGGGTTTTGCATGTGGTGCAAAATCATCAATTCCTTCTCCCGTATGTCATTGACATGGCACAGCAAAACACTGTTATCAGATTTTTCCATCTCCACCACTCGTTTTCCAGGATCCGGGGTATCTGCCAATGGTGTCAACGTCCACTTTTCAATTCTGTCTTCTTTTTTTG
Organism: Conus betulinus; assembly: GCA_016801955.1. NCBI lineage: Eukaryota > Metazoa > Mollusca > Gastropoda > Neogastropoda > Conidae > Conus > Conus betulinus. Next base: position 100,177 of record JADBJO010007011.1, read on the forward strand.
GGCGTTTTTTTGTTGTTTGTTTTGTTTGTGTTTTCTTTCTTTCCATCTCCATCCATCAACTGTTCTCGTAAGGATAGTTTTTGGCACGGGCATTGCATTTGACTAAATGACCACAACAAAGGAGTTTTCTTTTCTCCTATGATGTCAGCAGAAGTCATAGAGTATGATGCGCTTCTTCGTAGTACAGTGCACTTGTTCGTCAGTGATAAGGTCAGTATATCTGACATTTTCAATCTTGTACGTAATGCCGGAGTTCTCTTGCTTGGATTCTTCTTGCCAGATCCTTGTGTTGTATGAATGTATCATTTGTTCTTCTACTAAAGTTTCAGTCTAAGCAGTGCAAATTTTACCTTGCTTCCCATGAGAGGATATCTGCTTTGGCTCGTTCGCTGGTAATTGTCCATCCTGGTAAATAAGCCACTGAACAATTCCTAGCTTTTGTCCTCTTTCAGTAGTAATGGTTGAGGTGTGACTGGGCGTCACCTTGGTCTTCTTACCACGGATTACTATGTCATAATTCAAAACATTATATGCACTAAGTAAACAGATAAATCAAAATCACACATGAATTCAAGGTGTTACGGATCATCGTCATCAAGATATTGGTGTGTGTTTTTGGAATAAAGATTCGCCAAGACTTGTGTACTCATTGTCGCGAACAAACCAGGGTCCACTCAGTCTGACAGAAAGTAGGCGACGAGCTGATTAGACCTGCGATGCTGCACAGTGTTTTCCTTCACCTAGATGAGTTACTATCGAAGGATGACGAGCCCCATCTGTCTGAAGCCACTGGTTTCAAGGCGCCAGTGACCTGCCTTTGACCCGTTACTCCTGTGAGTGGACACAGCTCTGCCACCTGAGGGCCAGGAGTTGGACTTGGCTGTCAGAGGCTGTTTGATGCACGTGTTGGGAGCATTTCACGACCAGTGGGGGCTTTTTCCCACTGCTCACTCCCACATAACAACATTTAGATCATCATATGGATAAATGTGAGTTGTTCACAACATATTGTCTGCATTAGTTTGCAAAAGACGGTCCTCCTCTTCATCTCAACCTTACAGAGCATTTTCACGGATGGGTCTTGCATTTCATCTTTCCAATCTGGCGGCAAGGTGACCAACACTGATGTCCTGGACGAGGCAGAATTCCTCTTTATGGGACGGACGATCCTCAGGTCACAGCTCCGCTTGTCTGGCGCTTCATCAGAATGGAGGAGCACTGGATTCCAAAGCAGGTGATGTTTGGAAGCTACCCCAGGGTCACAGAAAGACAGGCCGCCCACGCCAACGTTCCACAGACAGACTGAAAGGCAATGTCTGATGGTGTGATATCTTTCCTGCTGATTCTGTCATGAGAGCAACAGACAGAACACACTGGCGTGTGTGGGCGCACTACGCTAACCGCAGCACTGTATCCTCACAGCTGTCCTAAGCAGATCATTTTGCGTTAATTGTCGGCACTCTTGATCACTAGTCACAAACACCTGTAATGTAAATAATGCACTAAACACAGAAGCCACCACAAAGAAAGGATGTTTAAAAAAAGAAAATACGATTTCGGTGATGAAATTTAGCAACGCACCGTCCCCCACCTGAGGAACGAGTAGATACCATAATATTGTCTGCTGCACATTCTGCTGTGGGTCAGTGCCTCTGCCCACAATATCCCTGGTTACTAGAGAGAGAGAGAGAGAGAGAGAGAGAGAGAGAGAGAGAGAGAGAGAGAGAGAGAGAGACAGACAGACAGAGAGAGACAGAGACAGAGAGACAGAGAGACAGAGAGAGGACAGAGGCAGAGAGAGAGAGACAGAGAGAGAGAGAGAGAGACAGAGAGAGAGAGAGAGAGAGAGAGAGAGAGAGAGAGAGAGAGAGAGAGAGACAGACAGACAGACAGACAGACAGAGAGAGACAGGCAGAGAGACACTTTGACACTTTGATATTTTATTGTCATTACCCAAAGAGGTCTTTTGACGAGGGGGGAGAGGTAACAGACCAAAAACATTTCCCTTTTCCCTTCCTGCAAACAAATAGTACACTTTTTTCCATATCAAATCCAAAGTTAACAAAAACAAATAAATTCGTAACATTTCATTACGTCCTCACCTCACGCACAGGAGTAATGCAGTAAAGTTAATGATGGAAAACGAGTGATGGAGATGGAATAATCTGATAACAGTGTTTTGCTGGGGCATGTCATGTGCCTTACTTATGCAGCTGAAATTTGGGGCTTACATGAAAATTCGCAGATGAAAAAGTACATACGTATGCTATGAAGCGTTTCCTTCAAATACCTATTCATTCATCCAACATTGTTTTATATGGAGAAATGGGTAGATACCCTTTGTATATAAGTACATTTGTGAAATGTATTAAGTACTGGTTGAAGATCTTGAAGCTACCCCATTTTCGTTTGAGCAGGCAAGCCTATGATATGACGCTTCTAGAAACGGAAAAAAGGTAAAAAAAAAAAAAAGGGCTTATAAGTAAAGAAAGTCCTTTCAGAACAGGGTTTTGGGATAGTGTGGATGACTCAGGAGGTAGGAAATGAGCAACAGTTCATTGCGGAGTTAAAGACAGGCTTACTTGTTCTTTTAAACAGAATTGGCACTCAGATATGGAAAGTAATGAAAAATATTGCTGGTTTTTCTCATTTAAGAATGTGTTCCATTCTGAAAAGTTTCTCAATGTCATAACAGATAAATGGCACAGATAAATGACAGGCAGAGAGAGAGAGAGAGAGAGAGAGAGAGAGAGAGAGAGAGAGAGAGAGAGAGAGAGAGAGGCAGCAGAGAGAGAGAGAGAGAGAGAGAGAGAGAGCAGAGAGAGAGAGACAGAGAGAGACAGAGAGATAGACATAGAGACACAGACAGAGAGAGAGAGAGAGAGAGAGAGAGAGAGAGACAGAGAGAGACAGGGAGAGAGAGAGACAGAGAGAGACAGAGACAGAGAGAGAGAGACAGAGAGAAAGGGAGAGAGAGAGACAGAGAGAGACACAGTCAACCTGACAGTAAGTTCAGTACACAGCCTCTCCGTGTGTGTGTGTGTGGGAATTCTGCTGAAAGTTCCCGCTTGTCAAAAACTGGCTCTGTAATCCAACTAACGTCCTCAAACTGACTGGAGGACTAACCACATCGCTACTCCAACTAACGTCCTCAAAACTGACTCAAACTGACTGGGGGACTAACCACATTGCTACTGTACTTAACGTCACCAAATAGACTGGAGGACCAATCACATTGCTACTGTACCTAACTTTCCCAAACAGACCAGGGGACCAATTACACCGCTACTGTGCCTAACGTTCCCAAACAGACTACTGTACCTAATGTCCTCAAGTTGTCTCAAGTTGTAATTACATTGTCAGTGTTTCTTACGTCTCCAAATTTACTGGGAGCTAACCGTGCTTCCATAGTTCATTTTTTAACATTCCCAAAATGACACCACCCCCACACACACACACTCCCTTCACCATCCTTCCCTACACATGCGCTATAATTCCCCTCCCTACTTTTTCTTCTCACCTGCTGACTTTGTGGTTTGTTGTCACGAATGCCTTTTTCGTTTTGGTAACTCCAGCTTAGAGTTCATGTGTTAATGCCAGTGAATATGTGTCATCAAGAACGTGTGATGGAATACATGACATGTTGCTTTAATGTCACAGTCATGACTCTTCACCTTCTTTTCATGCATCCATTTTGAATTTTTCCAGGTTTAGTGTGAATTTCCTATCCCTTTTGGCAACATTGTGGATTTTATTACGTATTTCTGTCTTTGTGGGAATAGGTCTTTGTTGAAAGACGTAAAGGTGTTTTAGTTTTAATGTAATCTGACACACGTTCTGTACTGACAATAAATCATACACTCATCGTATTTAATTTAGGTACATTAAGTTAGATATCAGTATTTGGCCTAGCTTGGTTCTATAGCGTTTTAGTTACATCTGCCCATGTGCATAGAAGAACACGCAATAGATTGTTCAATGTTCATAGAAAGTTACTTGATAATGATGATTATAATAAATTTAACATGTCTTTTACAGATGTATACAGCAAAGATTTCAGGTGATGAAAATCTATAAGAAAGCAATGAGTTTGTGATATTTGAAATACTTCTAAAATATTAAACATGCATTTACAATTGTTAGGATTTAATGACGTTTTCATACATGATGTAACGGATCAAATTTTGCACTTGACGTTATACCTGTTTTTAATCAGTTTCTTTTCCTTTCTTGATCGTAATCAGGAGGATGGGGGCGCAAGTTTTGAAGGCTTGATAACTAGAGATGTTTTTGCCCTGTCACAAAGTGAAGGTGGGTCACGAGACTCCAAACACATCGTGACGTACTGTCAGGCTGGGCCACTCCGATTTGAAGGGTGGAAGGACGTCGGGTTGGGGATGCAGAAAGGAACTAAACCTCTGTGCACACTCGTCAGAAGAAGAACAACCCACCCGTGGTGTTAATTGAACTAACTTTGCTGCTTCCTGAGATCATTTCCTTGCATGAACTATCAACAAGGATTCGCGAACAGGAGGAAGAGAAGAAGGAACAAATCTGCAAGGGCACGAAAAGGGAATTCTCTCTCTCTCTCTCTCTCTCTCTCTCTCTCTCTCTCTCTCTCTCTCTCTCTCTCTCTGTTGTGGTGTGTGTGTGTGTGGTATGTATGTGTGTGTGTGTGTGTGTGTGTGTGTGTGTGTGTGTGTGTGTGTGTGTGTGTGTTTGTGTGTGTGTGTGTGTGTGCGTGTGTGTGTGTGTGTGTGTGTGTGTGTGTGTGTGTGTGTGTGTGTGTCTGTGTGTGTGTGTGTGTGTGTGCGCGCGCGCGCAGTGTTTATAACCTTTCAAATAATTTTGATGAGAAGATCACTCGTTTGGTCCGAATTGCAAGATTCTGACAGTTTCCATAGTAGCAGTCACATGTTATAACGCATTATTTTTTAATGTCACAATGCACACTATTGCCTAAATGGAAAAACAAACAATCGGCAAACTCTTTTCAAACATAATGTATGGCAGATGCCGCTGTCCCACTACCCAAGTTAATGTAGGATCATGAAATAACCAGAACCTTAGATTATGAAATAACAAAAATTCTTATTGTTGAAGAGTAAATTGCCAAGTACATATGTGCATGTGTGTGTGTGTGTGTGTGTGTGTGTGTGTGTGTGTGTGTGTGTGTGTGTGTGTGTGTGTGTGTGTGTGTGTGTGTGTGTGTGTGTGTGTGTGTGTGTGTGTGTGTGTGTGTGTGTGTGTGCGTGCGCGTGCGTGCGTGCGTGCGTGCGTGCGTGCGTGCGTGTGTGTGTGTGTGTGTGTTTAATTTCAGTTGGCACAAAAGTACTTGATCTAAACCCACACACAACACCAGGACTACTCTGTAAAAAAATGTTTTCTAGATTCCTGTTTCTGTATGCTTGTAGATCCTTTCAGAACCAGAAACAAACAGACAACGAGGGCTCTAAACAATAACCGAAGAGATAACATTCATTTTCTATCGTGCTTTGAATCGTACTCTCTGATCTCATGCTTTTCTAATACTATGACGTTTTTTTTCTTATCACTAGGACATGACTTGTTTCCATGTTTATTTAAAACATGTACAGACCTGTGATCGAACAGGAGAACGGAAGCCTTGCACTTCAGGTGAATGTGTGCCACCCACTCTCAACAAACTATAGGTGTATCCGGGATTGTTAGCCACACTGAGTATATACGTCGTTGAAACTCACATTTCAAAAACAGACAGATGGATACTTTTGCGCTTCATGGGTTGAATTTGGTATTGCAATTTTTTCTTCTTCTTTTTTCGCCTTCCACTGACGATGTTTCAGTTACAGCATGAGCATCCTACCGAGAGTATCAAGCTGATTACCAGTCACAACGCTACCATTGCGACTAACATAAAAATAAAGTGAATATCTAGACTGACACCTAAATCAACGGACAACAAAATACATCACGTACACGAGATCAAGTTCCTTACATGTCTGGGATATTCAGTCTCCATGCTTTCCTGTGAGGCATGAACCCTTAAAACGAATGTGGAAAGACGAATCCACCCCTAGAACTCAGGTGGGACCACACAATACTAAACAACATGTGCACTGTCCATATCACTTGAACAAGCCCACAAAGCCATGAAACAGCACCATCATACGAAACGACAAGCTGCTGACATTAAGAAAACTCCATTGGCACGGTGATGGAACGAGATACACAGTGACCGATTTTACTGCCCTGAACGGCTCCTGCCCAGAGTTTCGTTTGATTTGGGTTCAGTGGGGAAGTCTTGGACCACACAGTCGAGTTTCATCCACTTAATGGATGCTTCTCTGAGAGTGTCGCTCAAATTTCCAGACCAACACTGCTGGTGTCTGTATCTCTTGGGCCCGGTTGACACTGGGATTTGTTAATTAAAGCATGCATACAGTATAGCCCTATCATGAAGCCTAAGACCGGAATGGAAAAGCGTGGCGTCATCTTGACCATCGTCATGGATTAGCATTTGAAAAAAAAAAATCAAATTCTCAGCTAATTCATGGGCGTTGTCATTAGACGAACATAGTGGCGCCCACCGGAGAGAGGGCTCACACTCGCCAGCTCCGCGACTCAACAATTACTGTCGACAATTGGGGGCATAGTAGGCCCTGTGTATTTTGGATAGGAACTTGCACCACTGAACACCACTGAAGTGACTCGACAGCAGTGGAGTGCTTCTTCCGGTGGGTTGCCTCTTGACGACTTAACATTATGTGCTTCCGGTGGATTGCCGGTGCTGGGGCTGTGGCGGGCTGGACTATAAAATAAAAAACAACACCGAGCAAAGACAAGCAAACAAACAAAAACAAAAACAAAAGCAATGATCGTCCTAAAAAAACTTGCTGGTTTGAGCGAATTTGTTTCCATGTATATTCAAGGTGTGTGAGGTAATGTTGCTTATTGCCCAGCCAGCCGCAAAGGAGCACCTCAGGGCTGTCACTGCGTTGAAGTCAACCCACAAATCTTAAAAAAAAAAAAGAAAAAAGAAAAAAGAATATATATATATATATATATATATATATATATATATATATATATATATATATATATATATAATTCATTTATTCAACCCTTTAAACTACACATTTCGGAAATTTTGTGAAAAAGGAAATGCTTCTGTAAATCCTAGATCAGATGAAGTATGTTGATCTCTTTCAGAAATTCAAAGATCACAATTTGAGGTGTGTACAGATCTACGACTACAGTGAAGAAGTGCAGCATCACAGTTCTAATCAACTTGTCACCACTGTCTATCAGACTGGGTGGACCCAGGCTTGTTCGCGATGAGTAC
>JADBJO010007011.1:110000-117500 GCA_016801955.1 Conus betulinus
AGGGAGACAGTTGCAATGACCGTGCCCTGTATACAATGAATGAGACCTGTCACCACAGACAATCACCAATGAGGCTCTGTATCAGTGCAGAGTCCACTCTGGTGGTGGCTCTGTATTGGTCCTCTCTGGTGGTGGCTCTGTATTAGTCCTCTCCGGTGGTGGCTCTGTATTAATCCTCTCTGGTGGTGGCTCTGTATTAATCCTCTCTTGATGGTGGCTCTGTATTGGTCCTCTCTGGTGGTGGCTCTGCATAAGTCCTCTCTGGTGGTGGCTCTGTATTAGTCCTCTCTGGTGGTGGCTCTGTGTTAACACTCTCTGGAGGTGGCTTTGTGTTAGTACTCTCTGGAGGTGGCTCTGTGTAAGTCCTCTCTGGTGGTGGCTCGGTATTAGTCCTCTCTGGTGGTGGCTCGGTATTAGACCCTTCCAGTGGCTGCTCTGTGTTAGTCCTCACTGGTGATCGCTCTGTGTTAATACTCTCTGGTGGTTGCTCTGTGTTAGTCCTCTCTGGTGGTTGCTCTGTGTTAGTCCTCTCTGGTGGTTGCTCTGTGTTAGTCCTCTCTGGTGGTTGCTCTGTATTAGTCATTTCTGGTGGTTGCTCTGTATTAGTCCTTTCTGGTGGTTGCTCTGTGTTAGTCCTCTCTGGTGGTTGCTCTGTATTAGTCCTTTCTGGTAGTTGCTCTGTGTTAGTCCTCTGGTGGTGTTGCTCTGTATTAGTCCTTTCTGGTGGTTGCTCTGTGTTAGTCCTTTCTGGTGGTTGCTATGTATAAGTCCTCTCTGGTGGTTGCTCTGTGTTAGTACTCTCTGGTGGTTGCTCTGTGTTGGTACTCTCTGGTGGTTGCTCTGTATTAGTACTTCTGGTGGTTGCTCTGCGTTAGTCCTCTCTGGTGGTTGCTCTGTATTAGTCCTTTCTTTCTGGTGGTTGCTCTGTGTTAGTCCTCTCTGGTGGTTGCTCTGTATTAGTCCTTTCTGGTGGTTGCTCTGTGTTAGTCCTTTCTGGTGGTTGCTCTGTATTAGTCCTCTCTGGTGGTTGTTCTGTGTTGGTACTCTCTGGTGGTTGCTCTGTGTTGGTACTCTCTGGTGGTTGCTCTGTATTAGTCCTTTCTGGTGGTTGCTCTGTGTTAGTCCTTCTGGTGGTTGCTCTGTGTTAGTACTCTCTGGTGGTTGCTCTGTGTTAGTACTCTCTGGTGGTTGCTCTGTGTTAGTACTCTCTGGTGGCTGCTCTGTGTTAGTACTCTCTGGTGGGCTGCTCTGTATTAGTTCTTTCTGGTGGCTGCTCTGTATTAGTTCTTTCTGGTGGTTGCTCTGTGTTAGTTCTTTCTGGTGGTTGCTCTGTGTTAGTACTCTCTGGTGACTGCTCTGAATCAGTGCAAAGTCATCTCTGGTGGTTGCTCTGTGTTAGTACTCTCTGATGGTTGCTCTGTATTAGTCCTCTCTAGTGGTTGCTCTGTATTAGTCCTCTCTGGTGGCTGCTCTCTATCTGTGCTGAGTCATCTCTTGTGGTTGCTCTCTACCAGATGGAGCTTTCTTGTGGTTGTTCTGTATCAGTGCTGGGTCCTCTGGTGGTACCTTTGTATTAGTGTTAGGTCCTCTCTATTGGTTGCTCTGTATCACTGTTGAGTCCCCTGGTGGTTGCTCTGTACCAATATTAAGTCCCCTCTGTTGGTTGCTCTGTATTAGTCCTCTCTGGTCGTTGCTCTGTATGAGAGCTGAGTCCTCTGGTGCTTGCTCTGTATCAGTGCTGAACCCTTTCTGGTCGTTGCTGTGGATTAGTGTTTAATTAATTCTGGTGGATGCTGTCCATTAATGCTCAGTGCCTGTGTTGTGTGTCGCTCTGTGTTTTTGTACCGAGTCCTGTTTTTATGGTTGATCTATATTTGTACTTAGTCCTGTTTTGCGGTTAATCTATGTTTGTACTGAGTCCTGTTTCGCGGTTAATCTATGTTTGTACTGAGTCCTGTTTCGCGGTTGATCTGTGTTTGTACTGAGTCCTGTTTAGTGGTTTATCTATGTTTGTACTGAGTCTTGTTTTGCGGTTAATCTATGTTTGTACTGAGTCCTGTTTTGCATTTAATATGTGTGTTTGTACTGTGTCCTGTTTTGCTGTTAATAAATGTTTGTATTGAGTCCTGTTTTGCAGTTGATCTATGTTTGCTCTGAGTGCTGCTTAGCGGTTAACATAAGTTTGTACTGAGTCCTGTTTTGCAGTTAATGCATGTTTGTATTGAGTCCTGTTTTGCAGGTAATCTCTGTTAGTACCGAGTCCTGTTTTACGGTTAATCTGTGTTTGTGCTGAGTCCCGTTTTGTGGTTAATCTATGTTTGTTTTGAGTTTCTGTTTTTAGTCAATCGGTGTTAGTACTGAGTCTTGTTTTGGGGTTGATAAATGTTTGTACTGAGTCCTGTTTTGCGGTTACTCTGCACTAGTACTGAGTTTAGCCGTTTAGTCGTCAGTCCGGCTTCTTGTCTTTGGGATTCAAGTCAGCCCACTGATGACTGACGTTTCCTATCTGTGTGATCCATGCCAACCCAGTGTGGACGGCTTGTGTCCGTGTGATCCATGTCGACCCTATGGTGACTATGTCTGTGTGATCCAAGTCAACCCAGTGTGGACTGACTGTGTGTGTGTTCCATGTCAACCCAATGGTGACTGAATCAGCATGTCTGTGTGTGATCCATGTCAACCCAGTGTGGTCTGATTCTGTCTGTCTATATGATCTGATGTCAGCCCAGTCTAGACTGATCTTGTCTTTCTGTGTGATCCATGTCAGCCCCAATGGTGACTGATTGCGTCCGTGTGATCCATGTTCGCCAGTCACCAATCGATGTTCATGTTTGTGTGATCCATATCAGCCCAATATTAGCTTTGCCTGTCTGTGCAGTTTAGCGCTGACTTTTTTTTTTTATCTGTCTGTGTGATCCGTGTTAGCCCATTGTCGATTGCCGTAGATTGACAACAGCGAGCTGATCACGGGCCCACAACTCTCATCTGTTGACGTCACTTTCTTGACTACTAATCGCAAAACTTAAACTATTCACACACACACACACACACACACACACACACACACACACACACACACACACACACACACACACACACACACACACATACACACACACACACACACACACATATACATATATATATATATATATATATATATATATATATATATATATATATATATATATATATATATACACACACTTGGGGACACACTCACACATACAGAGACTACGCACACACGCACACACACACACACACACACACACACACACACACACACACACACACACACACACACACACACACACACACACACACACACACACACACACACACACACACACACACACACACACACACACACACACACACACACACACACACACACACACACACACACACACACACACACACACACACACACACACACACACACACACACACACACACACACACACACACACACACACACACACACACACACACACACACACACACACACACACACACACACACACACACACACACACACACACACACACACACACACACACACACACACACACGCATACACACATGCACTCACTAGGAGAAAACATGTAAGGAAAGAAGGCAGAAATAAAGGAGATGGATGAAGGAAGGGCTAGGGAAACCAATACTTACATTGGCATTACGTCTTAATGCACAAGTGCACATGAAGTATTTCAGATTGCATTAAGTTAACTTAACTTAATTCAGCTTCACTTAACTTAACTTACTTGATCCTCTTTGTTCCGATCGGAACACAAGGGCCTGCACTGCAGATCTCCATCTTGCTCTGTCTTGGGCTGTTCTCTTGGCTTCACCCCAGGTCATGCTGGTGAACTTTTGGTTCTGCCTGCAGAGTTATTCTCCAGGTGGTAGTTAGTCGTCCCCTCTTCTGCTTCCGCGGTGGGTTCCAGTCCTAGGCGTGGCGTGGGATGTGGGCCTGTCTCTGCGCAGGGTGTGCCCAACCCAACCCCACTTCCTTATCTGGATACTCTTGTGATCGAGTCTTGCTTCGTCCGGCACATGAGTTCCTCGTTGGAGATTCGTTCCGGCCTTCTGACGCGCAGGATCTGGCGAAGAGAGGTGTTGATGAAGACTTGCAACTTGCTGCCCTTTGTGCGTCTCCAAGTCTCGGAACCGTACAATAACATGCACTTGACGTTGGTGGTGAACAGCCTTAGCTTGGTGTGCAGACTGAGGTTTTTCGTTCCTCCACACTGGTCTGAGGGTGACGAAAGCATCGCGCGCCTTGCTGATCCTGGTCTTTACATCTTCACCAGCTCCTTAAAGCAAACATTTAAACGCTGAAGCTTTTGGTGATGTATGATGTATAACAGATTTGGCTCAAGTGAACATTGAACAAACATGTACTGTTCCTTTGACCAGAACAGATGTGCATCAAAATAACGTTACAACAACGTAAATCTATGATTACAAATTAATATAATCCAAATGCATGAGTCTGCTCAGCTATAACCAGCTATATTTATATATAAAAGTCTATTATTGCAAAAAGAAGCTATATATTCATTTGACTATTTTTCGAATTCGCAAAAGAAGCTAATTATTCACTTTAACACTTCTTGAAATTTGCAGACAACTCGACATTTTCATAATGATTGTTAATCAACACTTTTGTTTTTAAACTTTCTATAAACTCTGAATAGGAAAAACAACAACAACACAACAAAACAACAAAACCTGGAACGATTTTTGTGTAGGTATTATTTTGAATTGCAGGATTCTCTTTGTTTCATCATTGACCTACCTTCGTTTCCAGGCGTATTAGCAGAAGGCTTCAGCACCGAGCGTTTCTAGAAGAGTCCAGATGTCTTGGGGACATTTTTTCTGTCATCTTTCCGTCATACGAATAGCGAAGATGTTTTCAGGTACTTCTCTGTCATCAAGTCAACAGAAAACCTCAGAGCACCAAACGTTCTCAAATAGTCCAGATGTCTTCATGGCATTTTTTTCCTGTCATCTTTCCCTCATAAGCGTCGATAAGAAGGCCTGTGCACATGGCTGCTTACAAGAATAGCGAAGATGTTTTGAAGATGCGTCCCTGTCAGCTTTCCCCCGATACATGTCAACAGAAAACCTCTTAGCACCAAACATTCCAGAATAGTACAGACGTCTTGAGGACACTTTTCCCTCCTCTTTCCCTGACTCACGTGGACTCACAGACCACCTGAGTTGTGATCTCTTCCATAAAATTGCCAGGCTTTTCCAGAATTGGTAAAGTGAAAATTACAATTCCGGACATTTCTACGCGATTCTAATATCGAACAAATATCCAAAGCGCACAGAACTCTCTCTCTCTCTCTCTCTCTCTCTCTCTCTCTCTCTCTCTCTCTCTCTCTCTCTCTGAGACAGAACAATATTTTCAGTGTACATCTTAGAAAAGGAACAACGTGTTTTGAAATTATGCCTGGGAAAATATTTCATCCATTATGTTTCCATGACTGCAGTTTACACAATAGCGTCTTTTTTTACACGGTGTTTCAATTGACAACAACACTGACTGTTACAGATTGCATCATTACCTTATCTTTATACCTCATCTTTATCTTTATTACTTAGTTACTTATCCACTTATCTACGTATATTTATTTATTTATATTTATCTATTTATTTATTGATTCATTCTTTAATTCATTTATTCATTCATTCCTTCTTAGTTTTAATTTATCTACGTAATTCTATCCCTTACTTAGTTATTTTATTTATTTATTATTTATTTATTATTCATTATTCATTCATTCATTCATTCATTCATTCATTTCATTGTTTAATTTATTTGTTAATTCATCCATTCATTTATCTAGTCATCTTTTTATTGACTGATTAATTCATTCAATCATTTATTCATTTATTCCGTTGTCTAGGTAGGCAATCATTCGGTCAGATATGCCTGGTACAGTTAATCTGTACCTGCTAAGTGTAATTTGGGTAGATAGCTTGCACACGTCTTGTATCCACGCCTTAAGAAACAAGCGTTTGAGAACAGTGCGTCAGTTCTGTGTCGCTAGAGTCATGGCCATGCACCAAAGGCTGTTCTCAGAACCACCGCTGGCAGCAGCTCTCTCCCTGCACTTCCCGTCACCATGTTCATCGCACAGTTTGCTCCGTCAACGGAGGAGGGATCCTGTGCCCAGAAATGACTTTTAGTCGTACAGAACAGCCCGTGTAACAATTGATGGTGACTTTTAGTTGTACAGAACAGCGCGAAAAATGTAACAATTGATGGTGACTTTTAGTTGTACAGAACAGCGTGAAAATGTAACAGTTTATAATGACTTTTCGTTGTAAAGAACAGTGCAAACATGTAACAGTTTATAATGACTTTAAGTTGTACAGAACAGTCCGAAAGTGTAACAGTTTATAATGACTTTTACTAGTACACAACATTTCGAAAACTTAACAGTTTATAATGGCTTTTAGTTGCACACAACAGTCCCCAAATGTAACAGGTTATAATCACTTTTAGTTGTACAGAACAGTCCGAGAATGTAACAGTTTATACTGACTTTTAGTTGTACATAATAAAAAAAATATAGCAGTTTATAACGACTTCTAGTTGTACAGAATAATCTGAAAATGTAACATTTTATAATGACTTTTAGTTGTGTACAGAACAGTCCGAAAATATAGCAGCTTATAATGACTTTTATTTGTACAGAATAATCCGAAAATGTCACAGTTTGTTATGACTTTTCGTTTATGATGACTTGTAGTTGTACAGAACAGTCCATAATGTAAGTTTATAATGACCTTTAGTTATGGAGAAGAGTCCGAAAATGTGATAGTTTATCTTTTGTAACCTCTCTGAATTTACTACCCGTTAGACTAAAGAGGTAGAAATTGCTGGCACAGCTGGAGTACCATAGGATGTGACCAACCGCATAGAAGACTGTGTACTGGCCATACCGAATCGGGTCATTCCAGTCAGCGTACGCATACATGAGCAAACAGATTGACACCGGTACTCTCAGGATGAAGAAAGAAAAAACTTGTAGCCATCAAGGTGACAGTCAGTGCCGTCACCTTCCGAGGTCTGGCATCCTGGGTGGTGTGTTGTAAAGGAAGGCGTGGGTCTGTGCTGGCAGAGCTGACCCAGTGTCCAGAGCAGAACGCTGTTGCTGACCAACAACAACGTGAAAGGTAGGAAACAACTGTTAGTCAAGTCTACCCACGACCAAATCATACCAAAAAACCATGCATACTTGTTTGATACAGCGTTGGAGCAGCATGCCTCAGAGCAAGATCCTGTACCGAATCCGTAGAGAATGTGACAGTGGATCAGAGTGATAGTGACGGTCATCATACCCGCAGTGACTCGTGATTTGCTCTTCGTCCACACAGCACTGATGCAACGTGGCCACACCACAGACACCGCCCTCAGCACGGTGAGAGAGACACAAGCATCCATGGTGATATAGCCTTCGTCGTGTAAACCATCATTATGAA
>JADBJO010007012.1:0-15000 GCA_016801955.1 Conus betulinus
CCAGAAGTTTTGGTCTGGAGCGAGTGGAACACATTTTGCCACGGACAGACACACAGACAGACACACACAGACAGACCGACACACAGACAGCATTTCTTCGTTCCCATTATAAAGCCGAAGTTCCCTGGGTCTGTAAGAACTGGGAGCACCAAAAACCAAAGCTTCCAAGCCGCGACGCCTGATCAAGCCTGCCTATGGGACTGGTGGACCAGTCACCAGAGGCCGGAGAGAGATACACACCACAACTCTCCAACTAAAAAGTTAAGTATCAAAGAGCCGCCTGGACACCAGCTCAAGCCATCAAATGTTATCTCCCTTTCTGATGAGATGAAGGGAGGCAAAGCCAGCCTAAGCAGGACAGTCTCGGTTCAATAGGATTTTTTTACCAGGTTGTGTATTTTGCTCTTGTATACACACAAGAGAGTCGGTGTTGTGAGAGTGCACTTGTGTCAGTTTATTTTTTCGCTCATATGCACATTTCAGGTTTGAACTTATTTCTGTCGGTCACTCAGAACACAAACACTCATAAATGCATGAACTGAAGGTGAAACACCCTTGTGCCATTCTTGAGTATTTGGTCTATCCTGAGAAAAAAAAAGATTTTTTCTAGACTAGTACCGGAAAGTTTTCCCCTCCCTTTCCACCATTAGTAAGAGAGAGAGAGAGAGAGAGAGAGAGAGAGAGAGAGAGAGAGAGAGAGAGAGGTGAAATTTTAATATGCAAACTATATACTCTTTAATTCTAGAAAAAGAAAAGAAAAAAAAAACACTCTGAGTCCTTCCCCTAGAGGATCACCCCTGCCACCCCAACTCGTCACACTGTCCACGAGGAAAGCGCGCTTACTACGGTGCCTCCCTTCCTACACCCACCCCCACCTTCCACCCCCCACCCCACCCCCACCCCCCTTTCTTTTTCTTCTTGTGAGTATATCTTTCATTTACCTTTTTTTTTTCTCCTCAAATGATGTTGTCTGGGCATATTCCCTTCTTCATACCGTGGGTGTTATTTCACGTGTGTTGAAGCGCATGACTGTACGGAGAGAGTATATATGGGAGGACCTCTGTTTACAGTCTCGATTTGGTATGAATACTTACCAAATACCGCTGTGTCTCTATAGAATAAGACTCTTTCAGAAAGGCAGCCCCTGGACCATCATGCCCCAGTGTAAATGTCCGTGTCGTTCACTCCCGCCTAACCCTCCCGCTTTGCAGGTTCGTGACAGACCATCGAACGGCGGCGACCCCCGCACGCGTTTTGCGCGGTGGAGGTGTACGCCACCAACGAGCTGAACATGGGCTACTACTACGTGCGCAGTGTCCCACGTCTCCCTGGGAATCACGGACAGTGGGCAGCAAGCGCACAGTCAGTTCGAAGTGCGAAAGTTTGGCATCACCGAGGACAAGCTCTTTAAAGTAAGACGGGGGGGGGGGGGGGGTGGGGGGCTGGGTCCTTTGTGCATCGTATGACTCGCTTGGTTTTTTTGTTCGGTTAGGTCTGATTCGTTGTTTCGGTCATATTGGTTGGTTTGGCTCGGAATTAGGGATAATTTGGTTTCAGGGGCAGTGAAGGAGAATGGGGGGGGGGGGGGGTGTAAGGATGGAGATGGACGCTGTGTGTGTGTGTGTGTGTGTGTGGGGGGGGGGGCTGCTTCGGCTCGTCGAGATATGTTTGACATGGGTTATTTTCGTTTTCACATTATTTGGTTTTGGTTTGGTTGTCGATTTTGGTATATTTAGTTTTGGCTGCTTTGGATAGGTGAAAAGTTCGGGGGGTGGTGTGTGGTTTAATGTCTTGTAATTGTTGTAGTTTTGTTTCATATCCTTTGGTTTCCTTTGGTGTGGGTGTGGCTTGGTGTGCTTTTGAATGGATCTTTGGGTTGTGATGATTATGTGTATGGAATGGTACGACTGGTTTGGCTCGGCTTGGTTGGATCAGCGTGGGTGTCCGAGGGACTGCGGGGGAAATTTTTTCATGACAGCTTCCTCGCCTTCGAGAAGTGCTGCGCTTGCAACTCCTCTTTCTTTCTTTTTGTCTCCTTTTCTTTATCTCTCTTTTTGGGGGGGGTCCTCTTCTGTCATTTACTAATTGTTCTCTGCCTCTGTGGGTCAGTCCCTTGCCTTTGCTCTGCCTCTGTGGGTCAGTCCCTTGCCTTTGCTCTGCCCTCTGTGGGTCAGTCCCTTGCCTTTGCTCTGCCTCTGTGTTCAGTCCCTTGCCTTTGCTCTGTCTCTGTGGGTCATTCCCTTGCCTTTGTTCCGTCTCTGTGGGTCATTCCCTTGCCTTTGTTTCCGCCTCTGTGGGTCATTCCCTTGCCTTTGTTCCGTCTCTGTGGGTCATTCCCCCTTTTCTTTTGTTCTGTCTCTGTGGGTCATCCCCTTGTCTTTGTTCTGTCTCTCTGTGGGTCAGTCCCCTGCCTTTGTTCTGTCTCTGTGGGTCAGTCCCCTGTCTTTGTTCTGTCTCTGTGGGTCAGTCCCTTGCCTTTGTTCTGCCTCTGTGTGGTCATTCCCTTGCCTTTGTTCTGCCTCTGTTGGTCAGTCACCTCTCTTAGTTCTACCTCTGTGGGTCATTCCCTTTCCTTTGTTCTGCCTCTGTGGGTCAGTCCCTTGTCTTTGTTCTGTCTCTGTGGGTCAGTCCCTTGCCTTTGTTCTGCCTTTGTGGTCAGTCCCTTGCTTTGTTCTGCCTCTGTGGGTCATTCCCTTGCCTTTTGTTCTGCCTCCGTGGGTCATTACCTTGCCTTTGTTCTGTCTGTGTGGGTCAGTCCCTGTCTTTGTTCTGTCTCTGTGGGTCAGTCCCTTTGCCTTTGTTCTGCCTTTGTGGGTCAGTCCCTTGTCTTTGTTCTGCCTCTGTGGGTCATTCCCTTGTCTTTGTTCTGGGGGACTTTAGACCCTTTTTTTTCCAGTGACAACTTTATGATGTGTCAGGTTGGTTTCAAACTGGGGTGACTGCGGACAGAAAATGAAACACAAAACAAAAATAGAATTCCTGAGCCTTCAAGCGAAGAACACTAACAAATTACAGAACAGACTCGACGCGTTTCGACCATCGGTGTCTTCTTCAGGCGGGAAAAAACAACGTTCAAAACAATGGAGACAGCAGGCGAACAGATGAGTGACTTGTTTTGTTTGGTTGCCTGGCATGTCGGAACATGTCGAATCTTTTTTTTTTTTCTTTTTCTTTTTTTTTTTTTTTTGTTTTAATGTGTTTCTTCCTACGATTGGCAGAGCAGTAATTCTATTTTCGTTTTGTGACATATAAATTTTTCTATTAATTTAGGATTGAGAGTCTGCCTTTTGCGTTTTTGTTTGGTTGGTTTTGTTTGACATGTTTCTGTTGGTGTCGTCTAGTTTGGTTGTTATTTTGTTTGGTGTTTTGTGGTTTTGTGTGATTTGATTTTGAGTCTTGGTTTTTTTTTTCCCCCCAGTGGATGGGAATGGATGCATGGGGTGCTTGATTTTGCTTGATATGGTGTAGTGTGCGTCGTTGGGGGTGTGTTGCGAGGTGGGCTGGTGCGTTTCTTAAATGTTCATACATTCATTCGTTTCATGCGCGCGCGCGTTCGCACACACACACACACACACACACACACACACACACACACACACACACACACATAGATAGATAGATAGATAGATAGATAGAATAGATAGATAGATAGATAGATAGATATATACGTACGTACATACATACATACATACATACGTGTGTGTGTCTGAAAGAGGTTAACATTTTTCATCTGATTTAGAACTTTACAGCGGAGAGACTTTTAACAAATTTCGAGTGTGTGTTTTAGAAGATATCTTTTAAAGGGTTTCTGTGAGTGAATGACTTGTGAGTTGACTTCAACGCGGTGACAGCCCTGATATGGCCCTTTGCAGTCGGCTGGACTATAAGCAACATTACTTTACACTCTGTGTGTGTGTGTGTGTGTGTGTGTGTGTGTGGTTCTCCGTCATACCTCCGCAGTTTTACACCAACTTGCGGAAGACGCGGGCCCTGTGGGGCTTCAGTTTGCACGAGGTGATCAACGAGGTGGACGTCTACCCAACGTTTGATGACGTAAACAACTTCGCCGTGCTGTGGGTACCCCAGTGCGCCACCCGGATCAAGTACCGCGCGTACAACCGCACTAAACATCGTCCACACCTGCTGCCCGGCCTCACCATCACGGCGCCGAATAACTTTCAGGTAGCAACAAACAAGTAGGGTAACTCTTGCTCCCACAAGGAAAACATAACTCTAAAGGAATGCTGTTTACGACACCGAATCGCCTAACAGACATGACAGCACAGAGCACAGAACAAACAAGTATTAACTTTGAGGTTGCTTGCCCGGATGGAGGGCAGAGACGGGCTCAAGCATGGCGCGTATCAGGCGTGAAGGAGCTTTGTGAGGCGCGAGGCATTGCGTTCCGATCGTGAAAGGGGAAAGGGTGGGAGCGGAGTGGGTGTGGACAAATATATTCATAAATGGGAAGAGATTTTTTCATTCTGTAGTCGGCTGTTCTTCTGCTCCAGGTACCATTAATGATAACAACAACAGCACCAGTTTCAACAGAAGAAGAACAAGAAGAAGAAGAAGAACAATAATAATATTAATAATAACAATAATTACAATGATAATATTAGTGATGATAGTGATATCATAATGATGGTGATGATTGTTATCATTATGAAAATATGAACAATAATAATGTTAATAATGAAAATGATATTATTCCGATACAACTACATCCTACTAATAATAACGATGATAAGAATAATAAGTATTATTATCGTTATTATTACTGTTATTATTATTCACAGTAATGTTTTAAAATGGACTTCCCTTCTGAATGAATGTAGAGCGCAATGCGTTCACAAAATGGAGGAGAAAACAGAGTGGGAAAAAAAGAAAGAAAGAGAAATCTTAATAGAATACACATCGTCACTCGCGTCTTCTTTCCAGCCCGCACCATTACCACCACCACCTCCGCGCCTCTTCCCCACCCGGCCTTCCCACAGTGCTCATCTTTAACACACACGCACACACACACACACACATACACACACATGCGCGCACAGGCAGACAGACAGGCACATGCACCCACAAACACACACACACACAAACGCGCGCGCGCGCGCGCGCGCGCGCGCACGCACACAGACACACACACATGGATAGATAAACTGACAGATGGAAGGATGGATGGATGGATATAAAGAAGGAGAATGAGAGAAAGAAGGGGGAATAGAATGAGTATGTACATGCACGTGCCAGCATGGGCATACATGAGTGTGTGTGAGCATACGCGTGTATACATAACATATGTATATCTTTATGTGTGTATGCGTATGTGTGTGTGTGGTGTGTGTAGGGGGTGGTGGTGGTGGTTAGGGGGACACATGCGTACGTGCTTATGTGATGCGTATGTGTGCACGTGTGTGTTTGTGCGTGTGTGTGTGTGGTGTGTGTGTGTGTGTGTGTGTGTGCGCGCGCGCACGCGCGCGCGCGCGCGCGTGTGCTCCTTTTTTTTTAAAGTTTTTTATTTGGTTGGTCAGTTGGTTTTGTTTTGTTTTGGGTCACGGTTATATGTCGGATTTGTAGAATAACCCAAGTCCAAAAAGCGTTGCTTTTTGATTGTAATACAAATGATTTTTGACTGTTGGATTTTCTGTTTCAACGACACAAACTATCTTTGAGGATGCTCAGCAAAAGATGCATCTTCTTTGCATCCCCCTACCAAGTGCTGAAACAGAAAACGCCGAAGCCAGTCTACGTGATAGTCAATTGATCTTCACTATTCTTGACCATTTAGATCTGTCGGATGATCAAAGAAACGTATTATTTCATGGTCTAAAATTCAGCCCTGCGCAGCCAAGACTAGCATGTTTGTTATCCTCTGCCACTGCCATCATTTCTTCAGGCTACTCTGTTTAGCTGCCCGTTTTCGCAGTTCAGAGCCTCTTTCAAGCACCCAACGATCCCAAAGATATTTCCCATTTATTTCACCTGGACTCCCATACCTGGACAGTTTGGAGCCCTGAACTACTGTACAGACACCTGCCTGTGGAAAATTTTTTAGTTGCGTGTAACACCCCTCAAACACTCCAGCCTCAAAATCCAAGAGCTAAAACCTCTCAAAGATATCAAGAATCGAAAATCACAATTAAACCTGCAAACAAGGGCGGGGCAGTTATGGTGTGGCGTATCTTGATGAAGCTGAACGTCAGTACAACACTATGTTAATCTGACAGTAAATGTATAAGAATATAGGTTTCTGGATTCTGGATTCAACATTAGAAAAGTATTTAGACTCAGAATCCAAAACTTACTTTGAGAATATTTCGACAGTGTCGCCCTGTCTTCTTCAGCTCACTGTTGCTGTTGTGGCAGCGAGGCCTGTGGGGCGACTGTTGTGTGGGGTGAATAGTTGGGGATCTAGATTTGTAGGATCTGATTGTAGATTGTGGGGGGGGGGGGGGGGGGTGGGGGGGGGGGGGGGGGGGGGGGGGGGGGAGTTCAAAACCTTGATCTCTGTTCAGGCTGGGGCGTCTAGTCTTGATTTCGATGGCTGTATATGTAAACGGACCCCTTCAAGCGGTGTGGTGTAGTGTACCAGGTAGGGTGTCAAGACTGCCAATACCTACATTGGCGAGAGACAGCAAGACCGCTCACCACCCGTCTACAGGAGTATCATTACCAATCTACTTCTGCCATACACGAACACCTAAAAGCCACAGGCCACAGTTTCAGCCCCCAAGAAACCAGATCTTATCTACAGAGCCCTTCCTCACAAAAAGAAAAGTTAAAGAAGCCATCGAAATCAAGACCAGACGCCCCAGCCTGAATAGAGATCAAGGTTTTGAACACCCCCCCCCCCCCCCCCCCTTCTACACTCTGATCCTGACAACTATTCACCCCACACAACAGTCATCTCACCAGGCCTTGCTGCCACAACAGCAACAGTGAGCTGAAAAAGACAGGGCGACCCTGTCGAAAAATTATCAAAGTAGTTTTTGATTCCGAGTCTAAATACTTTTCTAATGACAGTAAATGGTTTCCGTCAGTCAGAAGCTGACCGTCATTTTATCAGATATAGTACTTTTTATGAGAAAAAAAAATTCATCCTCAGCAACAAAAGAAGACTATACTTTGATTTGCAAAAGCATTCAAAATGCCATCTGTTTTGGACATCTACCCTCTTAAGCTTCAACTACCGTTACAAGTTTTCCACCCCTCCCTTCCCCCCCCTCACTCTCGCTGTTTTTCCCTCTCATATACATTCTCAAGCGCCCCTTTGCAAGCATAAGACACGTCCCACCATCTCTACCACTCTCTCCCTTTCTTTATCTCTCTTTCCTGTTTGCCCTTCTCCCCCACTATCGGCCTCTCTGTATCCTTTTACCCATCACAAGCACGCACACACACACACACGCTCGCACACACGCACACCGCCCCCCCCCCCCCCCCCACACACACACACAACCCACGCACGCCACGCACGCACGCACGCACGCACGCACGCACACACACACACACACACCACACACACACACACACGCACACACATACCTTTAAACATGTATTCGTCCGTTTATATATATGTTTTTGTTGTTTTTTTAATGGATCACTGTCTGCACGTATTTATTTGCCTTTTGTTTCACTTCATCAGTCCTGAAGACGATCCATGACCGAAACGTTGACGATTTGTGTTCCGTTTCTTTCTTCTTGTTCTTTTTTTTCTTCTCTATTTTAAATCTTCTAAGCATTCTCAAAGAGAGTTTGTTTTGTATATGAATTTGCTGGTTCCGGTTTAGTACTCCAGCTGTTTAATTTGGCCTTTGCTCTGCGGCGCGGACCGCTAGTTCGTAGACGACTACGGCCCCTATCCCAAGTCGTTTGTGTGGAACCGACAAGGACACGGAAAGCCTGTATCACGATCGAGCCGTTCGAGCTGGGTGTGGGGTCCAAGGACCTGGCCATTATCTATGACATCCTGGACCAGAAGCCCCCCCCCAGATGTCAGTGGTTCTCTGTCTGTCTGTCTGTCTCTCTGTCTCTTTGTCTCTCTCTCTCTCTCTGGTGTCTTCTGTCTGTCTGTCTCTCTCTCTCTCTCTCTCTCTCTCTCTCTCTCTCTCTCTCTCTCTCTCTCACACACACACACACACACACTCGCACTCTCTCTCTCTCTCTCTCTCTCTCTCTCTCTCTCTCTCTCTCACACACACACACATACACACACATACACAATACACACACACACACACACACACACACACACCACACACACACACACACACACACATTGTATTGCATGCATACGCATTTGCACACGCACAATAAAATGTGACAGAGGCCAAACATGTGCACATCAAAGAGACAAAGATGCAGGTCCGACGACTAATTCATAAGCCATGCTCATACCCATCTCGGACGCATCTTCATAAATTCATTCATTCATTTATTCATTCATTCATTCACTCACGCATTCGTTCATTCAGGACAGTTTTCGGTTTTTTGATTGTGTGTTTGTTTTTTTGTTTTGTTTTGTTTGATTTTGTTTTGTTTTCTAGTTGTCTCGCAGATCTTCATTCGGTCATATCTTTTAAATTATTTTCTAGTTATTGATTTGAACAATCTGTTTTGTCTCTCTCCCCCCCCCCCCCCCCCCCCTTCCTCCCCCCATGGATTTGCAGCGATGTGGACTGACATGGGACAGACAGACAAACAACACACAGACAAATAAACACGAGGGACAGGTGATTTCATTCATTCGTTCACTCTTGCATTCTTACGTTCCTGTGCTCTTGTTCTTTGCAACAGTGGGAACCCCATGAAAGAGCAAATGCGAGGAAGCTATGGAAGTCTTCGAGAGCTCGACAAACAAGACCCAAGATTGAATTTTTTTTGTGGCGGCATTCTTACTCATGTAAATCTCTCTCTCTCTCCTCTCTCTCTCTCTCTCTCTCTCTCTCTCTCTCTCTCTCTCTCTCTCTCTCTCTCTCTCTCTCTCTCTCTCTCTCTCTCTCTCTCTCTCTCTCTCTCTCTCTCTCTCCCTCCCTCCCCCTGGTTGCCGCGAGTTCCAGAGCGCGAGCTAGGTCCATGCTACTCGTGGGACCTTATCTGAAAGGCTGGCACACATAACACCACTAAAAGTCTGCTGGAAAGAGGGAGTAACAAAATATAAAAAATAAAAAAAGTAGCATTTATATGACTCGGATCCTGGGCATGATGTTCTTGATAATAATGATGATAGTAATATGACAATGATGATGGTAATGGTAATGATGATGATGATGATGATGATGATGATAGAAGAAGAAGACGAGAACGAAGAAGATTGTAGCACCTTCTTTTGTATGAACAGTACAATTCAAAGCGTGTGCATATGTCAGTTGCACAAATGCATGCCGTAAATCAGGAACATTCGCTGGCACACACATAAACCAAAGGTGAAGCGTAGGGGTGGGACGGGGACTGGTTATCAGATGGGGGGAGCGGGGGGGGGGGGGGGGGGGGGGGGGGGGGGGGGGGGGATGGAGGGACGTTTTAAAGATAGCTTTAAATGATGCTAGCATGTTTTATTTTGTTCTGCTGTTGGTTTTTTTTTGTTTGTTTTGTTTTGTTTTGTTTTGTTTTTCCTTTTCTTTTTTCTTTTTACGAAGTGGAAGGGGAAAATCGTCCCAGGTATTAGGGCCAAAGGCAGAGACAGACCCACTGACGGTTTAAATCTAGGAAATTCGAATGGACGGTGGATTTGATGCGAAACGTAAACAAGAACTGGGCGCAGAGGTGAAGACAAATCACAGAGATAGAGAAAAGGACAAAGCTATGAATGCATCTACAGCAGAGAGTGTTTCGCTACCTGGGCTAATAATGCGTTCTTTACTAAACCCCTGTGACAATAACAACCGGAAGGGCACCAGAGAGATCAGTTCAATCAGTTCAATGGTTTCTTTTAATGTCTTTTCATCACCAGATGATATTAGAGACTTATTTTAAAAAATTCACACTCAACTTATCATCCATGTTAGTATTTTCAAAACCCACATCTGATATAGGTATATTTTACGTAAGTGAAATACCCTAGTGGTATACAAAATTATTAATCTGTATAAAATATTTTGCAACCTGTGACTGCGAAATGACCATGGCAATTTCAGCAACATATGAAACCATATAAAACAGTACTGATATTATCAAAGTTATTCACCTCAATATCTTTCTCCTGATAGAGCGAGGTCAACACTGAGCACTGAAATAAAAGATGATGCACACAAAAACGTTTTCTCTGCAGACACAAATAATACCATGAGAATATTTAGTGTTCCAAGTATTCAGCCATAATTTATGAATTAATCTGACAATGTGCCTCAGACACGATGGTAAAGCAGCTATTCTTTACTAAAATTCAGCCTGTGTATATACTTTTCCATAATTTGGATTAATTTACAAGAGAACAAATCTATCAATTTACAAGAGGACAAATCTAAGGGATCTTTAATAAATTTTGAACGTTTCTGTTTGCTCCTTCGTTTGCAAGACTGTCTCCTATTTCATTCCACTTTATACCACAGTGAGATGGGACCCAACAAAAATCATTCTAGATTTATACTAAGAGCACCAGAGAAAGCGCAAACCCACAGTCCCACCGTCCTTTGCTCACGTGATCCGATCATCATGCACACCCGTACCGAAACTTGCATAGTTATAGGTGCAATGCATTTAATACGCCTTTTCTCTTCATTGCGAACCGGGTATTGTTTCCTGACAATCTTACGAACACGTCGAAAAATGCCATATCTGGCAATTTTGAGGAAGTAGGAAATTTTCTTTTTGTTCCACCTGGTGTCTGCACCAAAATTCAAGGGTTCTCTCCTGGAGCCATTTTGTATCGCTGAAATTGTCGGAGTAGTTTTTTTTTTTGTTTTTGTGTTTTTGTTTTTCTTTTTGTTTTTTGTTTGTTTTTCTTTGTTTTTTGTGTTTGTTATATCGGTTCCCATTTGACAGACGAAGCAACAAAAACCGTGTGAAAATGTAACTGCTTGGCAGGGAGATGATAAGAATTTTTCGTGTTTTACAGAATGCTTTTTGTATCGTTTCAAACAGACAAGCACGAATACAGTAACATACGGACAAAGAGACACAACTCTGATATACCAACTTTCTCACGTTGAATACTCGCATGCGCGCGTTTCTTTGTCTTATCTATTCCCTGGCGTGTAAGTTGTGCAGAACAGGTACCTTAACAAAGCCCAGTCAATGAAGCCCTTTGAATCCACAGGCACCAGACGCTTTGTTTCGTTCATATTCATGTCTTTTTTTAACAGTGGAATTTATTTCCGTAGTTTTAACAGCTAACATAATTGACTGTTGAAAACGTTATATTCATCACTTACTGTTGCCATGGTCACTTGGATCTCATCACAGTCATATTCATCACATACTGTTGCCATAGTTACTTAGTAAAACACATGCGCGCCTGCGCGTGTGTGTGTGTGAGCTGCGCGCGCGCACGGGCATGTTCATACGTGTATGTGTGTGTATTGATGTGCATGTGTGTATGTGTGCGCGTGTGCGTGCGTGCGTGCGTGTGTGTGTGAGCGAGTGCGCATGAGCATGTCCATATGCGTGTGCGCGAGTGTGTATTTATGTGCATGTGAGCATGCGCGCGCGCGCGCATGTGTCTGTGCGTGTGTGTTTGAGCACTCGCACGCGTGCGTGTGTGTGTGTGTGTGCGCGCGCGCGCGGTATTGAGTATACTACCGGAATATGTGCTAGACCCTCGGAGAGCGTTCTTCTCTGCACAGAACACACTTCCTGTCTCTACGTACTTTCTCATCCTCTTTCTTCCTTTGAATTGTCACCCAAGACTACACTTTTTTCCGATTCGTTGCCCTCTCTCTCTCTCTCTTGTTTGAGCCCGTGCGCTTGCGCACATGCTTCTTTTCGTTTTTTTTTTTCCGAATGTACATTACTCCTTAATTGTGACCTAGCCTTATTAATTAGGTAATATTCATAGCAATCATGTTTCGTCGTTATAAGCTTGTTCATTGTTTCCTTTTCGTGTACCATTTATATGTTCATTTGGATATTGTTAGTTACTGTTTTTGTTCTTGAGGGCATGGTGTAAAAAAGCTGTTATCCATGTTACCCTCATTAAAAATATTCGTATTCGTATTCTGTAAGAGTGTGTGTTTGCGGGCATGTGTTCGGAAATCCGTGTGTGTGTGTGTGTGTGTGTGTGTGTGTGTGTGTGTGTGTGTGTGTGTGTTTGAGAGAATGTGTGTGTGCGTGCGCGCGCGCGCGCGCGCGCGCGTGTGTGTGTGTGTGTGTATGTGTATGTGAAGGAGGGAGGGGGGGGGGGGGGGGAGAGAGAGAGAGAGAGAGAGAGAGAGAGAGAGCTGAAAACTTTATAAGTGGTTAGGAGTATTTTTAGATTAAACACCATTATGATATGATGATGATTATGATCATGACGATGACGATGATGATGATGATGATGATGTTGATCAAGTTGATGATAATCATCATCGTCATGATGATAATGATGATGATGATGAAAGATATACAATATGTTTAAACTGGAACAAAGGAAAAAAGAAAGAAAGAAAAGTTTTATGAGAGAGAGAGAGAGAGAGAGAGAGAGAGAGAGAGAGAGAGAGTTCTATCGTCACCATTGTATTACACATGGAACCATTACCTATAAGCACAGCCAAGAACATTCCACCATTATTGGACAACACACTGAAGTATATACTTGTGAGCACAATGAAGAAAATTTACGCCAAGAACTCTTTTAACTAACATAAAAATCATTGAACGTTATAAGCGCACACATTATTCGTCCTCTGTTCTCTCTTTCCTTTCTTCGTTCATGTGATCATCAGTTTGTTCATTCTGTCTTCCCTCAGACCGAAACAAGAAAATGCATCTCCGATGTCAACGAGATACCATTGAGGTGGTTCATCAGCTGCTTCCGATATCGGATCTCTGGGCAAGTTTCCGACTGCGAGCATCTCAAAAAACCTATCTATCTCTTGCGGGGACGACTGGAAGGGCCCCAACGTCATCTGCTGAGACACCACCAGCTGACGTCACAATACAGTGATGACGTCATCGTGTCTTCTCCATGAGGGGCTAAAGCGTCAAAATTTTTGGTTGTTTGTTCGCTTTGGGTCCTTTTTAGGGTGGTTTTAGTGAAGTTTTATATTGTTAGCGTTTCCAAAGATTAAATAGGTATTCTTACGTTATTTACAGTGTTTTTTTTCCCCTTCGAATCTCTCTCTCTCTCTCTCTCTCTCTCTCTCTCTCTCTCTCTCTCTCTCTCTCTCTCTTAGTATGCTTCGTTCGTTGATTCTGTTTAATTCTGAAACTAAATGAGGCTCATGAAAATGTTCGCGCCGTTGTTCACACTCCCTTTTCCTAGTGTATTTGCGGCTAAGAACATCCATTCTTTTGCCAATGTTCGCCTTGGTTTACAATCTCACTTCCAGCTAAAACACCCGCACGTCTCTTTCTCATCACCGTGTCCTTAAAGGCAAAAATACGTTTCCTATCCACAGTTTTGCCAAACGCCATGTTCGCTAACGAAGAACAGTGAGCAACTACTGAAAAAAAAGAGTTTGCGGCGACATTTTCTTCGCACCGGTCTTCTCCCGTTCCACGCCCACCTCCCCCGTCTTCCTTTTCTTACTTTTTTTTTCAGTTCTCTGTTTCACTCTTTTTTTCTCAATTTCCTCCATAGTATCTCTCTCCCTCTCGTTGTCCCTCTCTGTCTCGATTTCTCCGTCTCCGTTGTCTGTCTCTTTCTCTTTCCTATATCTCATGTTGTCTCTACCTTCTTTGCCCCGAGCACCCCCACCCCCACCTCCCCTGCGCCAAGTGTTCTCATCCCATCTCCCACTCCCCTCCCTCTCTCTCTCTCTCTCTCTCTCTCTCTCTGGCTTTTTCTTTTGTTTGGGTTCAATGTTGGAGTGAATTATGAAAAACTGTTTTTATGTGAACTTATACAACGCATAACTAACTGGGATAGTTAAATACTTAATAGAGACAGATATTCAACATATCCTTTGTTCGTGAGATTTCGACTTGGTATTAGTGATTTGACTGTCCATCGAAGATATACACTAAACTCCAACAACTGTCCATTCTGCAATCAGATTGAAGACGAAATACATTTTTTGATTGTCCAACCTATAAAGATTTAAGAGAAAAAAAAAACATTGTGCCTCATACTAGAATTGTTCACCCAGTGTCATTGCTTCTTTTATTGCAAAAATGAAAAGAGAATTGTGTAACTCGCTCTGTAGCTATGTTCATTTTAAAGCACTAAAACGAGAGAGGAACTGTTATCAGTTGACACACAAATGCCAGAGTAATTTTCAGGAAGAACATTTTGTTATGCAAATATTTTCTTTCATAATTTTCAGTACATAAATTATGCACCAAGCGCGCGTGTGTATTCTACTTTTGTTCTTGACCTCATTGCAGATAGGTCGGTGGCCTTTGCAATTAAACTATTTGAGTTGACTTCTCTCTCTCTCTCTCTCTCTCTCTCTCTCTCTCTCTCTCTCTCTCTCTCTCTCTCTCTCTCTCCATGGATGTTAACCCGAAAAATCGAAACTACTCTTTTCTCTGTCCTTTTGCTGTTGGTCAGTAACGGGCCCTCTAACCAGGTGGGTATAATGGGATTTTATGTTTCTTCAGATGTATTAGTTATTGGCGCCTATTGTTTTCAGAGGCCACCTTAATTAAATACAGATACCACCCAGAACATTTTCTCAAGTTTTTGACTGAATGTTTATCAAACTCACTCTCTCTCTCTCTCTCCGTTTTCATTTTGTCTCCTGTTGTGTATGTGTATCTCTTGGTTACTTTGAGAACTACTAATACACACACAGACACGTGCCCACACGTCACAGAACTCGCGCGCTCACACACACACACACCACGCGCGCGAGCGCACGCACCACCCCGTCTCAACACATGTACTTCCCATCCCTATCATTGAACGCACGCGCG
>JADBJO010007012.1:40000-62500 GCA_016801955.1 Conus betulinus
TTGTGCGTCAGCACATTTTCATTGACGCAGAGGAAGTGCTCAAAAGAGATGCACCGGAGGAACCACCAGAAGAAGAAGAGGAAGAGACAGATGAGCTTGACATCTCAGTGGAAGCACCAACTATTCAGGAAATTTAAAACAGCACTGAAGGCCCTCAGAGACGGAAAAAGCACCTGGAGCAGACCAAATTTCAGCAGAAATGCTCAAAGCAACATTGAGCAAACCAGCCAAGAACTCAAGCGGAGCTTTGACCTCATTTGGGAGAAAGAGACAGTTCCTACACAGGGGACAAAAGGACTAATTTGCAAAAAAATTCCGAAAAAATGTAACCTATAGGAGTGTGGCAACTGGCGGGGAGCTACCTTGCTGCCACTGGCCAGCAGGGTGCTCAGCAGGATCCTTATCAGCAGGATACAGACAGGAGTGGATTCTTCACTCAGGAAAGAACAAGCCGGCTTCATTCATCCTCAGGAATATTCTGGAACAAGTCAACGAATGGAATGCTACGCTGTACATCCATTTTGTCGACTTCGAAAAGGCCTTTGACTCCATACACCGTGACAGCCTTTGGGATCATCATGCGTCAGTATGGAGTCCCACAGAAACTGATCCGGATGGTCAAGACCCTTTATGAGGACTTCCGGTGCTCCATAATTGATGAAAATGAAAAAACAGTCTGGTTCCCAGTGATGACGGGGGTGAAGCAGGGTGGCTGCATGTCAGGATTCCTATTCCTGCTGATGATTGACTGGGTCATGCGGGAAAACCATAGAGGGTGAGAGAACCGGGATCCGATGGAACTTCACAACCATGTTGGAGGACCTGGACTTCGCGGATGACCTCGCCCTCCTATCCTCAACAATGAACCACCTTCAGAACAAAACAGCAAAACTTGAAGACAATGCAGCCAAAGTTGGACTGAAGCTGAATGCCAAGAAGTGCAAAGCGATGAAAGCCAACAGCAGGAGTGACGATAAGCTGAAAGTTGGAGGAAGTGAAGTAGAAGAGGTAGAGAGCTTCTCATATCTGGGGTGCAAACGTGACAAAGGACGGTGGAGGCACAGCTGATGTCAAGAAGAGAGTAGCCTTGGCCAGCGCACAGATGAAGCGGCTATCAAACATCTGGCAAGCCAGCGACATAGGCAGAAAGACTAAAGCTTCCCTTTTCAAGAGCCTTGTCTTGTCCGTCCTACTCTATGGATGCGAGACTTGGAAACTGACTAAAGGAGGAGAGGAAGAAAAGCTTGACACCTTCCAGACCAAGTGTCTAAGGAGGATTTTCAAGATCCGATGGCAACAACATGTCTCCAATAAGACAGTTCTTGAGATGGCAGAGCAGGAAAGACCAGAGTGAGGAGACGGAGGTGGAGGTGGTGGATGGGCACATGAGGAAGGAGAGGAACGACGACTGTGCTGTGGCCCTTGGTTGGACACCAGAGGGAAGAAGGAAAAGAGGCCGACCGAAAACAACATGGCGGCGAATGATGGAGACGAGAGAAACGGCGCAGGCTGGAAAACATGGAGTGTTGTACGCCATGCAGCTGCAGACCGAACACAGTGGAGGAGAGACGTCCAAGCCTTATGTGCCTCCTGGCACAGAGAGATTTAAGGTTAAGGTTAGGTAAGAAGAGAGAGAGAGAGAGGAGAGAGAGGGAGGGAGAGAGAGAGTTGTCTCAATGTGTTATCGCATATGTTTATTCACTTCGTTGGGGATGAGGACAAAAGGTTGGAATGGATGAGCGAAGATATGGTAAGCACCGAGACACGAGGGGGAGGGGGGGGGGGGGGGGGGGGGGGGGTTCGGGGGAGGGGGGGGGGAAAGCAATTCGTAGACATGTTCACGCTTTCGAGTGCTCAAGACTTGACCACCGGGAGATGTTTTTGCCGAGGCGAATGCCATATGAAATGAATCAGTGCGACTTTGGATAAGGGATTGCTGAGAATCATGCAGATCTAACACCTTGAACTTTACCACCTTCTCGAACATAGATCGATTCTTTTTTCACCGACCATTTAAAACTGTGACGATGATGAAGTCAAACCGTAGATGCAAAGACAGAAAAAGCATTGGAATAAGCGCAGGTTTATTTTTCTTTATTAAATCCTTCGTGTTCAAGCAATTTAGATATAGTTTATAAACAATAGTTCCAATCTTTCTCGAGCAAAATTCACTTTCATTTTTTTTTTCTGTCAAAATGAGAATGCCACTAAAAGTTTGCAAGAATAGAGTTGACTGCCGTAGGATATAATCCGATTGGATTAGAAAGAGATCTACCTATTCACAAGTACTTTCTGACGCACCTTGTTTGACCAATAAGTCGGTCAGCTCGTGGCGAGAAAGCCCGCAGTGTGGGGAGAACCAAGCTAAAGTATAGCGCGGTAGCTTTGGATTTCACGCGGTGCGTCTGGCGACTTCATTTCAAATACAATGTTGTAGCTGTGTCCTTATGTTTATGTGTCCCCGTATGTGTGTATCCCCCTGCGTCTGTGTTCCCGAATGTACGTATCCCCGTGTCTATGTGTGTCCTTATGTGTGTGTGTGTGTGTGTGTGTGTGTGTGTGTGTGTGTGTGTGTGTGTGTGTGTGTGTGCGTGTGTGTGTGTGTGTGTGTGTGTGTGTGTGTGTGTGTGTGTGTGCGTGCGTGCGTGCGTGCGTGCGTGCGTGCGTGCGTGCGTGCGTGTGTGTGTGTGTGTGTGTGTGTGTGTGTGTGTGTCCCTAGATGTGTATGTCCTAAGTCTCTCTATGTGTCCTGCTGTGTCTGTGTTCCAAAGTATTTGTGTCATGGTTCCGTGTGTACCTCTGCGACTGTGTGATGCTATGTCTTTAAATCCTCGAGTCTGTGTATCAGTCTGTCTATCTGTTTTGTGTCTATGTGTGTCCCTGTTGTCTATGCGCCTTTGTCTATGTACTCGTGTC
Source organism: Conus betulinus (assembly GCA_016801955.1). Lineage (NCBI taxonomy): Eukaryota > Metazoa > Mollusca > Gastropoda > Neogastropoda > Conidae > Conus > Conus betulinus. Next base: position 42,917 of record JADBJO010007012.1, read on the forward strand.
TGTGCGTGTTTTCTCTGCGTCTGTTTGTCCCCGTGTCTAGGTGTGTTCCTCCGTATACGTGTCCCGTGTCTATGTAAGTCTCTATGTCTGTGTGCCCTTGTGTCTATGTATCCACGTCTATGTGTGTCTGTCTGAGTGTATACATCCCCGTGTCTATGTGTGTCCCAGCCTCTATACGCTTCCGTGTCTGAGTGCGTCCCTCTGTCTGTGTGTCCTTCTCTATATGCGTCCTGTGTTTATGTGTGTCTCCATGCCTGTGTGTTCCCATGTCTACAGAGCCCGTGTATAGTGTGTCTCTGTTCGTCTATGTGTCTCCGTGTCTCTGTACAGCGTGTCTCTGTGCGACTCTCTCTGCGCCTGTGTGTTTCCGTGTCTTTGTGTGTTCCTGCGTCTGTATGCCCCCGTTTATACTTGTTTCCTTGGAGCCGTTTGTTTCCGTGTTGCAAGTGTCCTAGTATCTGTGTGACCCTATGTCTACGTGTGTCCTTACGTTTGTTCTCTCCGTGTCTATGTATCGCGTATCCGTGAGTCCCTGCGTTTGTGTGACCCTGTATCTATGTATTCCCAAGCACCTGTTTGTCCCCGCATCTGCATATACCCAGTTCTCTGTGTGTGTGTGTGTGTGTGTGTGTGTGTGTGTGTGCGTGTGTGCGTGTGTGTGTGTGTGTGTGTGTGTGTGCGCCCCGCCCCCTCTCACACCTTTTGTTTGTATGCCTTGTCTAAGCGTGCATCTATATCAGAATGTTCTCGAGTCTGTGTCCTCAAAGCACTAGTGTTATGTCGGCCCGTCCATGCATTGTCCTGTCCATGTCTTCCCAGCTTTGTATGATCCCGTTTCTGTAGTCCCTGCGTCCGTGTATCTCTGTCTGTGTATATGTCATCATCTGTGTTCTCCCACGACTATGTGTGTTCCTGCGTCTGTGGGTCCCAGAGTCTGTGTCCTCATGTCTCATATATTTTCTGTCTGTCCCCACATCTGTATGATTATGTATTTTTAAGTTCATGTGTCTTAATGTCACTACTACGCATCTACGTGTCTCTTATGTTTATATATACCTCCGTGTCTATGTGTATGAACGGCTTTTTTGTTTGTTTGTTTTGCATGTGTGTGTTCCGATGTTTATATTCCCTAATCCATTTGTCTGTGTGCACTCATGGCGAAATAGGCTAAAGAACTGTGATTTGGTGACTAACGAAAGGTGACACGAACAAGCGAGGCTAAATCATGTCACGGAAAGAATGAAAAGTCTATGCCTGAGCCAAATGAATATGTTTGTCAATAAACTTGTAAAATTAGAGCTGTTGTACGTGCTCACGCGCGAGTGAGTGAGTGAGAGAGAGAGAGAGAGAGAGAGTACTTGAGTGTGTGTGTGTGTGGGGGGGGGGGGGGGGGGGGGGGGGGGGGGGGGGGTGTGTGTATGTCTGTGTCTGTGTGTCTGTCTGAGTGTCTGTGTGTGAATTCATTCACGTGCACAAGCTGACAAGAAACACACTACGTCATCTAGGGTACGTCTTAACACGCGTCTATGAGAAAGCATTACCAGGTCTTTGTTTGGTGTATGAAACCTAAAACAACCACGCACAAGTCGTTTTACGAAGCATGCTGGAGGAAGCTCACTGAGAACTCGCAGCAGTTTCTGACACTGACAGATAAGAGTGTAAACATATCCAAACACTTTAGCCGGGAGAAAATCCCTCCTGCCCCAGCGCGCGCAAACACACACACACACACACACACACACACACACACACACACACGCACGCACGCCGCACGCACGCACGCACGCACGCACACACACACACACACACACACACACACACACACACGCACACATTCTTCCCACCCGCCCCTACCTTCCCTCGACCACCCGATCCCCTCTCCACCATTCCCCAAGCCGTCTCCTGCTCCTGTCTCTCTCATCCCCCCTCTCCATGACTGCCATGCCATATAAGCTGATTGACTACCCGAGGAGCCAAATGCACGGGGGAATACCAGAAGAAAACGGAGATTCACGTGTCAGCGACACAGTTCATTCCTTGAACTCATATCCCGTTGCCTTGATTCAGTGAGACTCTGACCAATGCTTGCAATGTTAGTGATAGTGGGACATTCTTTAAATTGGGGGATTGTCACTTGAAACAATGAAACTGAATAACATCGCATTTAATCGTGTATGTATTCTACAAGTAGTAACAGAAACAATATACTGCTTGTTCCATCGGGAAACAGGGTACTGGAAAAGATGAGGGGCGGGGGGGGGGGGGGGGGGGGGGTATGGGGTATGGGGTGAGTGTGGGAACTTTGGGGGCACAGCCACCACATGTACTACAACCTCCGCGAACCTGAATGGTGAAGAGACACTCTGTAGAAGGTGTGGCGCGTTTGGAGATCGCTTCCCCCCTCCCCCGCCTCTTGTCCCTCTGTCTCTCTCTCTCTCTCTCTCTCTCTCTCTCTCTCTCTCTCCTCTCCCCCCCCCCCCCCTCTCTCTCTCTCTCTCTCTCTCCTTCCCCTCCCTCCAGCCCTTCCTCACTCTTTCCCTGTCTGTCTGCTCCTGTCATAATCTGTCAGATCGAGTATGCTATGACGTAGCAGACTGGTTCAAGCTCAACTGATCGATTAAAAAACGAGAGTATGGCTTCGCTTCAGGCGACCAGTTCAACAGGGTAGGGGAAATCTATTGTACAAGAGACCAGGTAACGTGACATTTTTGCTAACACGGGGAAAATGGAATCGTTCCTGTCACACACACACACACACACACACACACACACACACACACGCGCATGCACGTACACACACACACACACACACACACACACACGCACGCACACACACACACACACACACACACACCCACACCCACACACCTTCTTCCCCTTTTCTTCCCGCCGTCCTTCCTTCCCTCTTCTCCCTCCCCCTTCCCCCTCCCTCCATCTCCAGTCCTCCCCCCCGCACTTGTCGTCGCCACCTCTCTCTCTTCCATGACTATCGGTTGGCTCCCACTGCAGTTGATAGTGAAAGACGACGACGTCATTTCTTACAGTGTCCCCGCATTCACGTTAAGTACATGGGATGCCGGGAGGACAGGCATGTTGGAATGTATCTTTCTCATAACGACATTTTTCTGCTGCTGCAGAAAATAAAATGTCTTGTTGTCTGGCGGGTAAGGCGAGCTAGAGAGAGAGAGAGAGAGAGAGAGAGAGAGAGGGGGGGGGGGGGGGGGACACCACAAACAAGAACTGGAAGACACGGATGCAATTTACACTTACGCTCCCACCTCGGCATCCCAAACAGGAAGGGTGATTGGTCCAGTTACACGACTCAAGAGACAGAAGAACGGTGGTTAACGTTCGCTTCTTCAGCAGTAGGAACCTGGCGCGCCTCGTCTCTCTCAATTCGCCACAGTCTCCCTCAATTCGCCACAGTCTCCCTCAATTCGCCACAGTCTCTTTCAATTCGCCACAGTCTCCCTCAATTCGCCACAGTCTCTTTCAATTCGCCACAGTCTCTCTCAATTCGCCACAGTCTCTCTCAATTCGCCACAGTCTCTTTCAATTCGCCAGTCTCTCTCAATTCGCCAGTCTCTCGCACATTCGCCACAGTCTCTCTCAATTCGCCACAGTCCCTCTCAATTCACCACAGTCTCAATTCGCCACAGTCCCTCTCAATTCGCCACAGTCTCCATCAATTCGCCACAGTCTCTCTCTCTCTCTCTTTTAAACACATCTTTTAACATATACACCACAAAGGTCGCAGGTAGAGATACGTTTGTCGCAGTCTCAAAACAAAAGGTATGCGTACATTTGCATAATATGGGACTGTTAATGACAGACGGAGGGGTCATAGCGCACATCAAATCTTCTGTCACAGTGGGAGACGTAGTACTGAATTGTGTGAAGTATGATGTGTAACATGTACCTGTCGGTTAACATTCCTGCTAGTGAGACTTTTCGAGTTCACTGCTTTTCTTATTTGATTTTTTTTTTTTCGTTTTGTTCATCCGTAGACATCTTTACGGGTATATTTTTTTTAAGAAGATTGTTATCTGATGTATTGTATTTTACTATTTCTGCATCGCAGATTTGCTTTTTTTTCTCTCTCTCTCTCTCTCTCTCTCTCTCTCTCTGTGTGTGTGTGTGTGTGTGTGTGTGTGTGTGTGTGTGTGTGTGTGTGTGTGTGTGTGTGTGTGTGTGTGCGTGCGTGCGTGCGTGCGTGCGTGCGTGTGTGTGTGTGTGTGTGTGTGTGTGTGTGTGTGTGTGTGTGTGTGTGTGTGTGTGTGTGGGGGGGGTGGGGTGGGAAAGAGTGTGAGAGAGACAGACAGACACGCAGAGAAGGGGTGGATGTTACAGAGAGAAAAATGGGCACGTCGAAGAGTATGTTTCAGTGTGTAGGAGTGTGTGCGTGTGTTTATGTGCAAGCATGTGTGTGTGTGTGTGCATGCGCTCGCGCGTGGAACGCAGGTAATATATAAACCTGTGTGTGCGTTTGTGTTCTCCCAGCACAGGTGTGTGACAAATATTATATGATTGATGATAATGTAGAGCGTTTTGCATTGCCTGAAAGCATCATGGAAGTCTTCCATCATAATCACACCTCTCAGCAAGTAACTAACTGAAACAACGACAAGGTACTTTCCTTGTTTGTTTACCTTCCGTATCTTTTTTTAATTTGTGGATGCCAGTTCATTTCTTTACTCTGACTCATGCCAAACTCAGAAATAAAATTTAAAAAAAGCATCACAATCTTTACAGGTCTACAAAAACGACTAAACACAGCTATTTCAAGAACTTGGCTAATAATATTCAAGTTAATAATATTCAAGTACAACTTCAGGTACACATGCTGCAAATAGAAACTCAAAAATATACTCTGGTCACAACTGAGGCAGTAGCGAATAAGAAGAACGTAGATGGAGTAGGCTTACACATATTTTTTTCCTGTGTCATTATAAAACAATTCTTTTACAAACTGAACTAAAGTGCACGCTGTAAATAGAAAATGAAAGACAGCCGAACAATGTTCGCAAACCTATGGAGAACACAAGTAATCTAGGTTGTGGCGAAGATTGGTAAAGCAAAGCCGATTTCCTTCACGCCAATCACGATGTTTATGTAAACAAAGTACACAAAGAAAAATCTTTAAAACGAGGAAGAAATTTCCCGGCGTGCTGGCATGTCTGACATTTGTTAAGGTAAAAATGATCAGAATAATCGCCTGTGCAAAATCGATGCACGTGAGTGTTGCGTTTGCCGGTTTCACGCTCTCCGATTCCTAATCTTGATTATGCATTACGAAATGTTTCCAAACGCTTTGCACGATCTGATTCCAGAAATAGAAATGTACGGGAGATTTCCGGGTGATGCAATGGAAAGGTGGTCAGGGAAGAGGGAGAGATCTTTGTCTATTAATAAATGTGTGTCAAGAGGCAAAGGTCATCGTGTGATCAACCTTCTTACGCCATACTGGTGAAAACAGTATTGAGTAGCATTTTAAATCTCCCCAAACCCTTCCGGGCTGCAGTCCTCTCCACCCCCACGCACTCCCTTTCTGTCTTCTTTTGTCTGTGCCTATTCGCAACACTGCCAGAGACTCTACATATAATTAGAGAGGGGGGGAGGAGAGGAAGTGAGAGGTGTAGGGGTAATATTCTACGAGAGGAGAGAGAGAGATGGAGAGAGAGAGAGAGAGAGAGAGAGAGAGAGAGAGAGAGAGAGAGAGAGAGAGAGAGAGAGGGGGGGAGATGAGGGAGAGAGAGAGAGATGAGTGAGTGGGCTGTTATCAAGTTGTACATCTTAAGCTAATGTCAAATGTAATTAATAGCCAACCGCCAAGACAAACGAATCGCAAGATCAAAACACGACGCGTTTCGACCTCTTAGGTCTTCTTTAGGCAAGATACAGAACACTCACGAAAATGAACAAGCAATCACTTATCTTCATTCACTTTTGAACAGCGCATGATGGGCGTTGACTGCTATCCTTCGTTGTTTTACATTTCTGTTTACGTCCTCAGTGTGTGCACTTGTGATGCTGTAGACTTCTTTCGGTTTAGTATCCCGCCTGCAGTTGCCTCACGTTGCAACTAGATCTTTATGCTGGTCCACGCGAGAACAGTGGCAGTAAGGAAGAGGTGTGAGGTAAGATGGTTCTGAAAAGAGGGGGCGGGGGGGGGGGGGGGGGGGGGGGGGGGGGGTGGATGAACACAATACACGACAGCACAAGAAGGTGAGCACACAAGAAGCCAGCCAGTGGTCTCCCATGACATTTATTAATAAAATGATTTCATACACCAACCTAGCTAACCTTCCTTCCACCGCCCCACCCCCCCACCCCATCCCCGACGCCAGTGTCATCCACCGTAACGCAGCAGGCTGACCCAGTTTAAGACTAGTTACCTTTAAAGAACGGATAGAAGAAGAAACACCCTCACAAGTGTCCAACACACTGAAAACATTCCATGAACATGTGCATTACACTAAGCCTCCTGAAATTTCCGGAGTGCTGGCAGCGAAAACGACCCAGCGCCAGTATAAACCGGAAACAGCTCAGCGGGTGCACTGCTGGCCGGAGTGCGTTTGCGCGCAGTATCTCAACACAGCAGCGTTTCCCCGCCAATGTCATCCGGTGTCGACTCGAATTAATTAATCATATATGGTGGGAGACCGTCGTCCACGTGCAGAAAGTTCGCTTCTGACAAATACTGGTTACCGAAGCCAGAAATACTCCGTTACTGGTCGATATGTTCAGCCATTTTGATGTCCAGCTTTCACGGAAATCCCTCTACCACCCCCACCATCCCCCATAAACTTATGGAGTGGACAACATTTAGGCCCCGGTGGAGAGTAGATGAACAGCGTGTCGTTCCACATAAAACGACATGCAGCTGAGGGATATCCAGAAGAGAGTCCATTAATGCGACATCCACTTAAACGTCATCCCACGGCAGTGTGAAAAAAAGTGTGTGTGTGTGTGTGTGTGTGTGTGTGTGTGTGTGGTGTGTGTGTGTGTGTGTGTGTGTGTGTGTGTGTGTGTGTGTGTGTGTGTGTGTGTGTGTGTGTGTGTGTGTGTGGGTGTGTATGTGTGTGTGTGTTGTGTGTGTGTGTATTGCTGCAAAGTTACGAAAAGCTACCAAGGGCACTAAATTGTCTGTGAGAAGAAGGGTGTGTGGGCTATGTTTTTTACTCTAACAGTCATGTTTACGTTTATGATGGAGGGTAGCTGTGTCGCGGTAGTGAGATATTACTCTGATGGCTTCATTTCACTGGACGTCGTTCTGCTGGATGTTGCTCACGTAGAACTGGACTGAATAAATCGCAGGCAGTTCCATATTTTAACATATGGAGACGCATGACTCACTCTGCACACACACACGAGAGAGAGAGAGAGAGAGAGAGAGAGAGAGAGAGAGAGAGAGAGAGAGAGAGAGAGAGAGAGAGAGAGAGAGAGAGAGAGAGAGAGCAAGCCAGCAGCAAAACAAATATACATAAAAACTAAACTAAAAAAAAACCTTAAAGACACCAACCTTCAAGACACCAACATCACGACACACTAATCTGAGCATAGGTGCACACACACACACACACGCGCGCGCGCGCGCGCGTACACACACACACGCGCGCGCGCGCGCGTACACACACACACACACACACACACACACACACACACACACACGCACGCACGCACGCACGCACGCACGCACGCACGCACGCACGCACGCACACACACACACACACACACACACACACACAGAGAGAGAGAGAGAGAGAGAGAGAGAGAGTTAAAAGACACCACTTTCTTGCTTCTTAGACCTGTAGTATGTAGTGCATTGATGCATATCTGGACATTTTTCAGCAATCGATTTGTAAACAACTAAGAAGCCAGCATAAACCCCAACCGTCAAAATAAACGTGAAAATGATAATCCAGAGCAAATGAAAACTTCAGGAAGAAAGAAAGAAAGGTGAAAGCGAACCTGAGAGAGGAGCGGGATAGATGAACCGGTGGGCATCATCATCATTCCAAACGGCTTTCCGCTCCACGTATTCGGCTGGCTGTTTGCTCATCTCCCGTGAATGATCGGCTGTTCGGCTGATTATGTAATGCCCCAATCTCTCTCTCTCTCTTCTCTCTCTCTCTCTCTCTCTCTCTCTCCCCGAATCGCGTTCTTATCGTCAGTTTCTGTCTGAAATAGCGATGGCAGGGCTGTCACGAGACAAAAGACACTTGGCAATATTTGGACTACTCAAGTGTTTCGCTGTGGCGAATAACTGGACAATTGTAACATTGTGTCATGGACTTTGAGAGGTGGGGAGTGGAGCTGACTCGATCCAGAAATGACAATCCCCCCCCCCCTCCCTATTCCGCAGATGTAATTGTTTTACGATGTTTAGGCAACTCAGTTTGTTAAACTATGGTTAAGAAGTGGCCACATCGATACGTTGGGTATTGGGGGGGAAGAGGGGGTTATTTCTGGATGTGTCCAAGAATCCCCCCCCCCCCCCCCCTTCTCTCTTCTGCAAAACGTAACTGTCTTTCATGGGTTTTGACACTTTGCAATATTCGGACAGTTAAGTATTTCGCTATGGGGTTGGGGAGGAGGAGGGTTCGTCTGGTGCATTCCAGAAATCCTCCCCTCCCTCCCTCCCCTAGCTTTCCTGTGGGCTGGGGTGGTTTTGATTCCGTTCAGAAATTCACCCTAACCTCTCGCACCAGTGTCATTTGTTTGCATGAGTGTGACACTTTGCTATAGTTTGGGTTTTGCGTTCTCTAGTGATTCACACACACACACAACACAACAAACAAAAAAAGGAACATCGTGTATTAGGTGTTGGGGGCGAGGTGGGGCTGGGGAGTAGTTCTGGCCAGGTCCATAAACACTCGCCCTTCCCCCCCTGCCCCACCCTCACCCCCGCCCTTCCCACAAATGTGACTGTTTTACATGGATGTGATAGTTTGCAATATGTTTGGTTACTCATGTGTTTCACCACAGTTAAGAATTGCCAGTGGTGGGAGTATTGGGGAAGAGATGTCAGACAGCCGGATATCTTATTACACACTAAGACAGAGAGAGAGAGAGAGAGAGAGAGAGAGAGAGAGAGAGAGAGAGAGAGAGAGAGCACACAGGGACAACCGGTGGAAAAAAAAAAATGACGGACGTGCAAACCGACCATCGTGTCAGCCCTGGATCGTCTCTTTGTCCAGATTTGGCCTTCGCCGCGACACGTCACTGCACTTCCGCCATTAGCGGCCGTGATTGATTTCCTGGAGCGCGCCGCGGACTGATCCGTTTTCTGTTACCCTGGGGGCAGAAATCGATAACCGGAGTGAGTCGCCCCGGTGCCGGACGACTCCATGATTGGGCCACCACCACCGGCACCACCAACCGCGCGTTTTATCTGCCGGCCGTTCAGGCAGGGAGGATCCAGCTGGGTTCCAGAGAGAGGATATGGCACGGTTTCGATGTCATCGTGTTTACGTCTGTCTTACAAAACCCCGATCCTGCCCAAAAATACTTTCTCTTACAAAGGAAACAATACTATTTTTCTTTCTTTTTTTTTCCTCACTTTCCGTGACCTTGAAACCATTGGGTCGACAACCAAATGATCGATCTTAATCTGCATTTGGAAAACCTTACGCAAGCAAACATCATCGAAAACGCATCTGACCTCTCCATTCCATGTGATTCTCCACACTGTGACCCGGAACTTGACCTTTTTCAAGGTCATCCGTGAAATGACTTTTCACGACTGTTTTTGCGCGCTGTGTCAAGTTTCGTTACACTGTAGTTCTTCATTCTTTTCGGATTTACATCCTATAATTTTGTCGAGTATGTAAAGAAGGTACATCAATTAGCTATCTATTTATCAGCGTGTATATTTGCCTAAGTGACTTTTCTGGTGGTGGTGGTGGTGGTGGTGGGGGTTGTAATTGTTGTTGTTGTTTTGTATTGTCTCTTTCTCTTTTTCTGTCCTATTTCTTTTTCTTTTTTTTCCATTCTAAACTGGGGATGAAAAAGCAAAGGAAGTACTAAGCCTCATCGGCATGTCCTATCATTATTTACATTGACATCAACATTTCGTTATCATCTTATACAGTTAATGTGTAGAATCTGTAAACCAGTGGTGCAGTCTGTTTTTTTTTTTTCCTTTCTTTTTTCTCTATGCGGAGGCAGCCCTGAAAAAGGTCCTACGTGGGTCTATCAGCTGGGCTGTAATACGAAGGTCAAACCAAACAAACGAACGCGTGGTGGAAACGGTGCTTTTGATCTGATGACGTGGAACAGCATTCGTCGATCCCCAGCATCCGTCGATCGATGCTTGCACAGCGGGGGGCTGCTGCACTGACGAGATCCGTCGGTAGAATGGACTTTAATCGCTTCCACCCCGTTTGTCCAGCGTCATCCGCTTTTACGGGGTGGGTAAACGTCTGCTGTCTGTACATGTGGCCACCCACATATGAACGTAAATACAATGCGCCCGAATGCGCATACAGAGATGAATGTTCAGAACCACACGCACGCGAGTCCGCACACACCAAACCCACGCGAATTCTCATGCGCGTGCGCACACACAATACACATATACATGCATACGCACTCATGTGTGCGTTCATGCAGTCATGAAAATATTGGCTGGTACACACCCACGGAAACGCTCCCGCGGAGGTTCTGTCGTGTCGCATCCAGAGACCATTACACAATGACATCTGCAAGAGTCCTTTGACGTCTTAATGGAATGCCCTGTGCGTGCCTGCACCCTATGTGAACACAGCGCAGGCTTCCAAGGGTGGTGCAGGATTGCTCCCAGCTGGTTGGTTCGGCAGTTGAGGACAGTATTTCTCTGGGTCCAACCCGCGCCTTCGGTGTGTTTCTTTTTCCTTCCATCTGCTTGCGGTTGTAACCTACTAAGAATGACTTTAGGCATCACTTTACTAGTATGGCTGATCAAGCATAAAGTGTGGTAGTTCAGGCAGTTGTTGGACACTGCTTTTCTTGGAAAGCGTGGACAATTAGTATTTTAGTGCATAGCGTGGGCCACTCCCCAGTGTTCCAGTGTGCAGATGGCAATTAGGATATTAATCACTCCATCTCCGCTATAGTTCAAGAATTCGTGCAGGGATGGTGTCGATGCCTTCCCACATTTAAGCGATTTCACTGCAACCATGATTCTTCACAGAATATTGGAAACTTATCATCATTTGGTGAATCTTCAGCTTTTAGCACATTTGGATGTCCTGTGCTCTGTCTGTGTCCTAGATTTCAGACCATTGATCAGTCCATCTTTTAAGATGTCTTCGTTTGTGAGACAGTTCCTGTCTTTGTCGTGAATGGCGACAACTTGGCTTTCCTTTCATTTGGTTAGGTCCTTCACAATTTTAAAAGCTTTTTCTTTGTTATTGTTATCCTTACACTTTTAGTCGATCCGGCCCTTCTTTGCATTCTTCGTTTCTTCACTGATGATTTTTTTTTTATAACAATGTAATTCAGCTCAAGTCAGTCTTTTTCTTAATGGTTCTAATATCCTCCCATGGGTGACACATTTCCAAGGTGGTGTTTGAGATTCTGGGTTTCGATTTCCATCTTCTGATTCTTTAGACCCCTGTAGCTGTTTCATTCATCACTTAATTTAAAAATGTTTTGTGAGAGGTTCAAGGTCCCCCTTTCAGTTTCGGGTAGGTTACCGATCTTCAGCGATCGTCAGGATAGTCTTGACAGTTCGGTGACTATATATGGACACTGAAGAGCGACGTAGAAGAGAGCGGCTCTGGATCGTCACACTCTTGTTCTTCCAAAAAGAGTACTCTAAAGTTCATGGCAACCTGAAAAACTTTTTTTGATTTTTTTTATTTGATTTATATGTATATTCAACGCTGCCCGATTGATGAACAACAACATGACCCTATGACCGAACACAGGATTCTCTACAGGGAAAGATCCAGACTGGCAAGATAGCACTAATGACCACTGGCCACTGGGAGTGTCATATCCAAGTGTTCCTAAGAGGAAGAATCCGGATTCGTTCTTGATGGAAACCAGCAGTGTACACTGACGACGCCCACCCCCCACCCCCCCACCCCCTCCTGACACCCGCTAAATTAAAAACAGCATAACAATAGAAAGACTCACCTGCTGGAGCTGGCGCAGTCAAATCCATCCGGCGACTATCCCCCATCGCAACGATTGTTTGGAATGACGTTTTTCTTAGAAAGAAGAAAAAATTTCACTGGGCAAACGCGGTAAAGGAGTCACACGTGACGGACCTTTTTCTACGCTTTAAGTGGCAAGCCAGGTCCGTAGCGACACCACAATACTGTTGGAGTAGCATACACAATATTTTAATGTTATCAATTTCTTCGGATATTGGTCAACAACTGAAGGAAACAAGTAGGTTAATAAATAACTTATCTTTAACACAGTCAAGGAGGTTGATAAAAAGTGAAGCGTCAGAATTACGTCGATGGTTCCTGAGAAATAGCAAATAGTGAGAGTCACAATAACTAAAAAATAATGTGTTTCCGTACGCCGCCACCCCCCCCCCCCCCCCCCCCCCCCACCCCCCCCCCCCCCCCCGTACGAATCGCAGCGTTCGCCCAGGCCCGAGAGGTACAGAAAAGGTTAAACTGTTGTGTGTGTTTCGGAAAATTAGACCGGCACTGGCACATTATGGAACGCAACACAGCAATGACACGTGGATTAGAGTGTGTTGGACTGTCAGAAAAGAGCTCCGAATTCGAGGTTTAACCCACAAGTCACTTCTCGCATGATGTGGTTGCACCTCACACCTACGCGCTGGGTATATTCGGCGTGCCAGAACAGAGTCACTACCATGACAAGTCCCGAGAATATGTTTCGGCCAATGACAGATACCCGATTGACCCATGGTGGAGCGACGCCCCACGGACTGTGCAACACGAGACCATAATCTGCTAGACGGACCGACACAAACGGATGAGGAGACCGGGTGTGCTGTGTGTGTGTGTGTGTGTGTGTGTGTGTGTGTTGCATTGCGTGCGTAGTATGTAGCGTGCGTGATGGAGTGTGGTGTGCGTGCGTGCTGCACGCGGCGTGCGTGGCGTGGCGTCGCGTGCGTGGTGTGTTGTGTTGTGTGCGTGCGTGCGTGAGTGCGTGCGTGCGGCGCTGTGCGTTGCGTGCGGTGCGTGCGTTGAGTGCGTTGCGTGGCGTCGGTGTGGTGTTGTGTGTGTGTGTGTGCGTGCGTGCGCGAGTGCGAGCGTCGGTTGCGTGTTGTTGTGAGTGCGTGTGGGTGTGTTGTGTGTGTGTTGTGTGGTGTGGTAGAGCAAAGAAGACGCGAAACTTGGCGAGGGTACCAGCGTATCTTAGAGTGTGCTTATGGTATGTGTGTTTTGGAGCTGGTCCAGGTGTGTGTGGTGTTTTGGTTGAGCCCGGGCCATGCCGTGGCGCCGACGCGTGTGTGTGTTAGAGTGTGTGTGTGGGCGCAGTTGCTGGCTGGGGCATGCGCGCATGCGCGCACGTGCGCGCGAGTGTGTGTGTATGTGGTGCCGGTGTGTGTGTTGGTCTGTGTGTGGTGTGGTGTGGTGTTGAAGGTGCGTCGCACAATCATCTCAGTCTCGGGTGATTGTCCTGGTCCTAGTGGACTGAGCGGTATGCTGCTGTCTGTGACTGCGCTCTCTTCTCTCTGACTCTCTCATCGCTCTGGCTCTCTCTCGTCTATTTTCAAACCAAAGTACATCACTCTCGGTAAAATTTAAACTGGAACAATCCAGCATCGATGATGTGATATCACACTAGACCCTGGTAGAAAATTTACTGACTGAAGCTGAGTTAAGTTGCGACGCGCTGGCAGTTGCGCAGAGGGAGAGAGAGAGAGAGAGAGAGAGAGAGAGGGAAGAAGGAGAGAAGAAGAAGAAGAACCAGAAACCAGACAAGAACACAAAGCAGAAAAACAAATAATATGACAGACGTGCCACCCAGAAAGAACAGAACAAAGCTGAACAAAAACTATAAGAAGACCCCAAAGAAACACAACGTCAACTAAGAAGGGTTGGGAGAGAATGATTGGAAAAGAGATAAATAAAGAGGGATGCCGGATGGGGGAGAAGAAGACAGTTTCGTATCCTTTTTTTCGTTATGATTGGAAGAATAAGAGAAAAACTACTCTCAATAATCTGTGGTATCTGTGATCTGTGTCTTGTAGAAGGTTCTATCCATGGTTCTCCCTCTTTCGTGCTTTCCTTCCTCCCTACCTACCGTTGTGTTTTGCCTCTAAATATGCTGTCTTACTAGCCTCTTGTCGATTCTGATCTCTGGTCTGATGGTATTTCTCCGTAGCTGATTGTCTTTGTTCCTGTCTGTCACGCCTAATCCTCTCTTCCTCTACATCTGCTACCTCTCTCTCCTCTTGAATGTTATTAATGAAATCGAACACGACCCGCTTTGGATCACTCGAATATTAGGGTCACTGCAGGAACGATGATGGATGAAAGCGCTATGCGGATGGGGAACATTATAGGCCAGCAGAATAAATGCAACAGAAGGGGGGGGGGGGGGGGGGGGGGGGGGGAGGAAGGACACGAAGAACCAGAATATATAGGATGTTGGAGATGGTGGTGGAGGGGGACCAATGTGATGGAGGTAATGGGGCTGAAGGCACCCCAACAAAGAAACACGTGAGACTGCGATCGTCGTTATTCGCGTAACAGGAACCAATGCAGAAGGGAAGGTAAGGTAATGGTGGGGCTGTGGTCGGGTCCAGTCCAGCCAACCACATAAGGGCCAAGTATAAGAAGGGGACTGTACACCGCAATTGTAGCAATTCAAAAGACGGGTGATATACGTAACAAGAAAAAAGAAATTGTATCTTTTGATAGAAACAAGTGTAAGCAGAGCATCTACCTCCTTAAACAGAACATCTAAAAAAAACAAGGAAAGTTTTTCTCACAAATCTTTTCCCTCCGTAAAATCAATGAATATGGGCAGAAAAAAGGCCAAAAAATGTATCTTGTCATGTTGGTGACAGTATGAGTATCACACAGAAGAATCACAATACCTAGGTCATGGATTCATACTATATACAAAATTGATACATAGGTCCGATTTGTTCCATTCGAAGGCATAATGATGCACCATTTACAAATGGAGTCTGCTATTACAAGGTTTATATGTCCAAAAGATATCAATGACACAAGTCCATCAACACTATCTAAATGTTAAAATCATAAAACTTCCAGCATCTTTGCCGGGTATGTTGTAGTATAAAAAACTCTCGTAGTATTCCTTCAAGGATTTACTTTAAAAACAACCCTCTTCACCTGATCAAGAGCAGTTCTTTAGTTCTCTCCTTGCTCATCCAATGATTCTCGACTAATGTGTGTTGTTGTGTGTGTGTGGTGGGTGTTGTGTGTGTGTGTGTGTGTGAAGTCAAGTCAAGTCAAGTTCACAATAGATTTGTTGAGGGTTAAAAAAGGTGATTTATAAGCTTTACCAGCCCTGTCTACGAAAAGCAAGAAATAACTAGAGTCATTAAGACCAGAGCAAGTACTAATGAAGAAAAAAAAGACGTATTAACGCACATGTGGAAAACGAGCAATGCATTGCGTATATTGTAATTAAAAAGAAAATCCGAAACTGCTTACAATCTAATCGTAGAAAAGCAATGAAAGACCAGGATTAATCCAAAGACCATTACAATCAATATTGTGACGGACAATGAACAATACCACACATTCAGACAGGAGCATATTGAATATATTTGACGTGAGAGAGATTGATCGAGCCGAGCCGGAATTACATGGAGAGGGAGAGAGAGAGGGAGACAGGTACCCAGCGTATGATGATTTGATCGGAGACGGAGGGGGAGTTGACGGACCGGAGGGGTAGGATGGGGGACTGGGTAGAGTAGAGGTTATGGACAGAGAGAGCGTCTTCTTAGAGGACTGAAGAACAATCCAGAGAAAGATCAGAAGAGACGGGAAGGAGGCCGATGCAGCGACGAGAGACAGAGCAACGAGAGGGTCTCAGCGGAACAGATTGGCGAAAGAAGGCGATAACACAAGAACGGAAAATAGATCCAGAAAATACTGACAAAAAAGAGAAAAGAAACACACAATGGACAGAAGACAGAGGAGAAAGGCCAGGACGAGACCAGAGAGGACCACGCACTAAGCAGAGGAGAGAGTTCGTACATGAGGGAGAGACTGATGGCTTTTTGTCGAATCGGATGGAAACAAAGACTGAGAGGGAGATGAGGATGTTTTGTTTCGGTTTGAATGAGAGGAGCCGAAAATGAAGAGAGAGAGAGAGACGAGGAGAGAGATGGAAGAAGGAGATGCACAACAGAACAGAAGGAGAGCAAGAAGAAGAGGACGAGGGGGCACGAGAAGAAAACCTCACATGCAACAGTAAAATAACCATGTGTGTGAAGTGTGTGGTGTGTGGGTGTGTAGTGTGTGTGGCGATTGTGTGTGGTGTGTGTGTGTGTGTGTTGGGCTGATTGACGTGCATACGCGCGCCTGGGTACTAGGTGTGGGTGGGTGTGTTGTGTTGGTAAGGGTGAGGAGAGGGGGTGAGGGTTGCTGACAGAGTGCAGAACAGAGTGGGGATGTTGTGTGTGTCTTGTGGTAGTGTGTGTGGCGTTGTAGATTCCATGATGTGTAATGCGCGCGTCAGACCGCGATGCTGATTGTGCAGACACGTGGGGTGCGACAGTGGATGGAGGATATAAGGGAATGTGTGTGTAGTGGTGGGTGTGTGTGTGTGCTGTGGTGTGGTGTGTGTTACTAGGGGGTCGTGTGTAGGTGCGCACTGCTAGTGTCGTGCGTACGGGCAGGCGTGCGCGCGCGCGCGGGTGGTTTTGTGTTGGTGGTGTGTGTATGTGTGTGATAGTGTTTGTGTGGTGCGCGCGCGCGCGCGCGCGCGCACGCGAGGTGTCCGTGTGTGGTAGGTGTGGGTAGGGAGGAGGACACAAAGCAAAGAATCAGAGTAAAAGTCCTAGAGAGAAGATTGAAGAGGGGAGCCGGAGGGAG
Organism: Conus betulinus; assembly: GCA_016801955.1. Classification (NCBI taxonomy): domain Eukaryota; kingdom Metazoa; phylum Mollusca; class Gastropoda; order Neogastropoda; family Conidae; genus Conus; species Conus betulinus. The sequence goes on from JADBJO010007012.1 coordinate 59,914, forward strand.
AGGGAGAAGAAAATTTTGTTCGAGAGAGAGAGTGTGAGGGGGGGAGGCGGGAGATGTATTCCGTCGGATGTAGTAAGGGTTAAGGTTTTAGGTGGGGACGGGGGGAGTGGTTCATTGGAAGTTGGGGTGTAGTGGTAGGAAGTGACTGAACAGACACACAAAACTCAAACAGAGGAACAAGAGAGGTGAATCAGAGTAGCCTTAGAGTAAAAGGGAGAGCACGCGACAAAGAAAGAGTAAAGGAACTCATGACAGACAGATAGACAGGGGGAGTCCCAGGAGGGGAGTGGGAGGCAAAAGGAGGAAGAAATGGGTGGGATGAGGATGGGGGGGGGGTGTGGCCGAAAAAGGCGTAATAAGTTGAAAAACAAGGAGGCAAAAACGAACCCGTGAAAAGGCAAAAAAAAAAAAGGGGGGGGCAGAAAAAAAAAATCAAACAGGGCTTTCGAAGAACCGCAAATGGACGAGACGAGAGAGAGAGAGCAGCGGAATTTCGCAAGGCCAGACTTGTTCTGTGAGAGTGAGAGCGAGGTTTAGCTTGGTCGATGGAACGAGAGATGATTGATGTACGATGTCTTTTCAAGACGAGAAGAGAGCAGAGAGGATTGAGGGACGACGAGAGAGAGAGAGTCGAACCAGAGAAAAGAGCAGACTCCGAAGTTCAGACGATCAGGAGAGGACGAGAAGATGGGAAAGGGGCATGAATACCATTGTGTTCATGGTGTAGGTACCATGGTACTATTGAGTGCACAGCCGGTAAGACAGACTACAGGGGGTTCGAAACGATCGAACCGTCTGGAAACATTGATGTGAAATGGGGATGCCAGGACAGAGATAGCGGGAGAGGAGGGAGGGGGGTGAAAGCGGGGGGGGGGGGGGGGGGGGGCTGGGGGGGGGCCAGGGGGTGGAAGAGATGACAGAGCAGATGCGAGAGAGAGAAGAGAAGGGGAGGGGGGGGGCGAAAGGGAGAGCCGGAGAGTTGAGGGAGAGTTGGGAGGGGGAAGGAGAGGAAATCTAGCCATGCAGAGGGAGATGAAGGGAGGGGATTTAAGGGAGAGGAGGAGGTTTGGTGGAGGGAAGGGGCGGGGACGAGATGGTGTGTGAACACGAGAATAACACACGGACTTCTGCAAGGAAGGTTAGAGATGGGCATAATACGAGCAAAGAGTGGAGGGATGCCGAAGAGGAGAGAGAGATCTCAACCCACACCTTACTCAACCTTTCTTTACTCACTGTCTGGTTATTGTTAAACTGACTTCCGCGATTAAAATCGTGCAATTTGAAGTCATAAGAGGCAGGAATGACGCGAAATATCCTTATGAAGGAGAGGAGACACAAAAGGGCGGAGCACAGGCAGACGGAGAAGAGAAGTAAGGATCGATGATGAGTACGTGATGGAAAAAGAGAAGCGAAAGTGTCGAGAACCGAAATTGTCCACTGAGAGGAGCGTATGCGAGCAGAGAGAGGACCTTTCAGTAAGAGGTCGGGGATGCGAGACGGAATCGACAGATACACAGTAAGGTGGAGACGAGAACCAGAGGGAGAGAGGGAGTGAGGAGACTTACCAGCTGCGGAGAGAGAGAAGGGAAAAGGGCGAAGATGGGAGAGTTTGAGAGAGGGGGGACGAGGAGGAGCTGAGAGGGAGAGCGCGAGGGGGGGGGGGGGGGGGGGGGGGGAGGGAGGAGGAGAAACAGGACGGAGGAAGAGAGAGGGGGGAGAGGGGGAGGGGAGAGAGAGAGAAAGGGGGGGAGAGACGAGGAGACGAGTACTGAGAGAGAGATAGAGGGAGGTTAGGTTTCGAGGGAGGGGCGAGACAAACAGACAGGACAGGACAGAGATTTAACAGACCAGACATGAGGGGAATCCCAAGACGATACGTAGACAGACGACGCAGAACAGTACAGGATCACATAAGGATATAGTGACCAGAATGGAAAAACGAGAGGAGCGGACCGGGGAAAGGGGAGGGGGAGAAGAGATTGGCACACATGTGGCGTCGGATGAGAGACCACTCCAAAAGATGACGAGGGAGTAAGTGAGAGCAAAGGAATTACTCTTTGGTTGGTGGGAGGGAATCTGTGAGGATTAGGGAAGATAAGAGAGAGCGTGTGTGTGGAAAGGGTGGGAGAGAAAGATAGTGAGAGGACAGGGAGAAATGGAAGCAAGAGAACCAACGCACGAACGAACGAAATTTGTTCAGACAGACAGACACAGTCAGACACAGACACAGTCAAACACAGACAGCCAGATAGACAGACACCTGGACGGAGACAGAGAGAGAGGGACAGACAGAGATCGATAACAGAGAGAGAGAGAGAGAGAGCGAGAGACGAGAGAGAGAGAGAGAGAGAGAGAGAGAGAGAGAGAGAGAGAGAGAGAGAGAGAGAGAGAGATTTTCATCTTCCCCTTTTGTTTTTTTTGTTTTTCTTTTTCCTTTTTTTTTTTTTTTTTTTTTCTTTTTCTTTTTCTTTCCTAAACTGTACTACAAGACTGCAGGGGGAGGGGAGAGGTGGGGGTGGGAGTGGAGGGGGGCTGGGAAGAAGAGGGCGTACGGCAGGGAGAAGAACTACTTGTCTTTTCGTTTTGT
>JADBJO010007012.1:85000-92500 GCA_016801955.1 Conus betulinus
TAAATATGTGGCAGAAGCATCAAATGTTAGGAAAAAGAAATGCTCGGTAAGAACTAATGTTTGAGTAATGTTTGAGTTTGTTTTCATGTATTCAGCAAGCTTGATGGCCTTAGTAAGAAATGGTTTTTTTCTTTTCTTCACTAGTATAGCTAGTGATGAGACGGACAGTGATGATAGATGTGACAGTGCAGGAAAGTTTTGTAACAGTGAATATTTGTGCCTGGGAGGCACTTGTGTCTATGATCATGTTGTTACTTAGAAATAAAAAAACTACATATTCATTTTTAGTGACGAAAAAAAAAGCACGTCATTATTTTCCTTTTCTTCAGCATGGCTTAAAAGCCTCATTATTACTATTTATGTAATCCGATACAATTCATGTTTCTTTGCATTATAAATTGTTTTTCGGCGCTGTAAATATTAATTTACACTCCCTTGACATAAAGGCCATGTAGGCCATTGTCAATAAAAGAATTGCGTTACGCTTGTTTTCACTGCATCGCCTACGCGCGTTTGTGGTTTACATTGGCTTGAAGACCTGCTTCTGTTTTTGTTATGTCGAGCGAAGAGTAAAGCTGGATTGCTTTACATTGCGTCACGTGTGGTTCTGGTACGAGTGTTCGTTTGCTAGGTCTTATTTTGTCAGGGAGACTTTTTTTCATGTAAAAAATTCGAAGCTGCAGTTTAAAAAGAGGAGTGTCTGTCCTGCACACCACTTCTCATGCATGTCTGTCGGTCTGTCTGTCTGTCTGTCTGTCTGCCCCTCCCCCCCCCCCCCTCTCTCTCTCTCTCTCTCTCTCTCGTTTTGTAAGTTATAGTCGCTAGTCATGCTTTGTTAGTCCCTTGGTGGGGCGAGGGCCGGATGAGAAAAAAACGTGTTTTCCTTATCTGTTACCCTTGGAAATAAAGATCATCATCATCATCATCATCATCATCATCTCTCATCTCTCTCTCTCTCTCTCTCTCTCTCTCTCTCTCTCTCTCTCTCTCTCGCCCTCTCTCTCTCTCTCCCTCCCTCCTCCCTCTCTCTCTCTCTCTCTCTCTCTCTCTCTCTCTCTCTCTCTCTCTCTCTCTCTCGTGAAAAATGGCAAGAAACATCCCTGGGCTTGTGATCTTTGAATCTTGGATCACAGATGTTTTGCTAAATCGAGTTCCACTTGTTTCTGAGTGGCATGCGATACAAGAAAAACAAAACCCAGAGAAGAGAGAAGAGAGAGAGAGAGAGAGAGAGAGAGGAGAGAGAGAGAGAGAGAGAGAGAGACAGACAGACAGACAGACAGACAGACAGAGACAGAGATAGAGAGAGACAGAGCTCTGGGTCTGTCAGTGTGCGTTTATTGATTTCTGGGTTCGCTTTTGTTTGCGGTTGGATTTAGTTTCATGCCTGCCCTGTCATTCCTTGCTGTGGAATTGTTCAGTGATGCAGTTGCTGATTCAGCGCTGTGTAGGACATCGTTTATCCCTCCCCCTATCTCCAGCCCCAAAACCCCCTCCCTCACGATATCCCACACCACAACCCTCCCTACTGCCTCAATCCATGAGAAAGATCCTCTAGGGTAATCAGGGAGAGAGCTCTGGCTTCGGATAACCTTGAGATTAACTGTTTTCACGAGAAGCACAGTAATCATGGTTTCATAACGCATGAGTGCCGGAAATTGGACTCTGGACCGATTGCCAGTCTTGAAAATGACTGGAACCTGTTGCAGCCTATCGAATGGCACTTCGTCCTACAGATTTTTCGCCAATCTGAACACGGCTGTCCACGTTCATTATCAAGCTGCGTCCAATCATCTGCTTTGATGGACCGCAACTTTGATTCATGTTGCTCACAGCCCAGCCGAAAGGCAAGGGCCATTGTCAGGGCTGTCACCTCGTTGAAGTCAGCTTTCAACATTTTATGGACTTACACAGACAAGAATCGCTGGGGGAAAAACACACACACACACACACACACACACACACACACACACACACACACACACGCACACTAAAAAAAAACAACAAAAAAACAAAAAAAAAAAAAACAACAAAAAAAAAAACTTTCCCTTTAGTCCAAGCATCGACATTAAGCTTGCGAACCATGCACTGATCAAGATGGCGGATGCGCGGTGAACGGCAAGTGAATAAAAGCGTGTGAATCGATGGGTTAATAAGCTCTGATCGAAGCTCGTAGGTAGTGCTGTGGAAGGGTTAGAGTCAGCCCACAAACTGGAAAGAAACAGAAACGCATTGCTAACAGCGAAAAGTCAAATATGCGAGACAGAGCGCAAACCTGACAGGATCGTCTTATTCCTTGTTGTTTAGCCGTGAGAATGAAAGGAAACGGAAGTGGCTAGAGTAGGAAAAACACCAGACGGTTCTTTCTACCAGTCAGGGGATGTAACTGTTCTTGGTGAATGGGTGTAAAACATAATGGCATAACATGATCAGAAGAGATGTCCTTTATAATCTCAAGTCCTTAAAGGCTGTTAACAACACGTATCTTTCTTGCATCCAAGATGGAGTGGATTTAAAAACAAAGAGAAGGTGAATTAGGATATTAGCTTGTTCAAACGGCGTCTGCATTTCCATTTTTAATCTCTTTTGATTTTTTTAAATGATAATACAGATATGTCCTGGGATATGTGACAGGCCATATTCTGTAAACTGCCTTGCCATTGGTAACGAAGCGCTGTAGATATTCACTGCTGGGCTGCGCGTTGATAGACCGGGAGTGTACCCTAAGACGTTTTTTCTCTCTCTTTTTTTTCTGGGCGTCTTAGTACAGCGTTGGCCCACACACACACACACACACACACACACACACACACACACACACTGACTGACTGACTGAAACCAACTTATTGTCTGATTAACTCAAGGTTGTACTCACACACACACACACACACACACACACACACACACACACACACACACACACACACACCAGCTAAACAACCTCGAAATCAAGAAATATTTTGGGTAGGTTTGACACGGTACAGGGTGTGGCGCCAACTACAGTTTCCACACAGAAAATTACTGTGAAGTTGGTATGAGCATTGTCAAGGGGGATTTCGGTAAACAGATCATCAAGAAGCTGGTAAACGAGAGTTCGGTAAACAGATCATCAAGGGAGATTTCGGTAAACAGATCATCAAGGGGATCATCAAGGGAGATTTCGGTAAACAGATCATCAAGGGAGATTTCGGTAACAGATAAGGGAGATTTCGGTAAACAGATGTACATTAAGGGAGATTTCGGTAAACAGATCATCAAGGGAGATTTCGGTAATCAGATCATTAAGGGAGATTTCGGTAAACAGATCATCAAGGCAGACAAAGGAAAAGGAAAATGGCGAGAGAGAAGGGTGGGGAACGATGAGGAGCATGGTAGGGCGGGGCTCGTTCCGAAAGAAAGCCAGTCAAGAGAAAACGAAGCCAGCGGATTGAAGAGTGTGATCAATAGATCCTCATTAATCAGCTAGTAGTATTGCTTTTTCTCTGTGTCTTTCTTTCTTTTCTTCTGTCGTAGCGGATTATCTGCCTTTGGTGGGACTGGCTGCTCTCGTCCGCCGGAGGCGAAAGAGCTTTGGCGTCCATCAGGCTTGCTGCCACACTCCGCTGATGGGAATCCGCAATCGAAGCTTTCTATGGGAGACCAATCCGATTCGCTTTCGTTTTTAGAGAGAGAGAGAGAGAGAGAGAGAGAGAGAGAGAGAGAGAGAGAGAGAGAGAGAGAGAGAGAAGATAAATGAGAGAGAGGTACGACAGTGACAACGTTTCTGTACTTTTTTTAGTTCAGCTCGAGTTGCCTTTGTTGTTTTCTCTCTCTCTCTCTCTCTCTCTCTCTCTCTCTCTCTCTCTCTCTCTCTATATATATATATAATATATATATATATATATGTGTGTGTGTGTGTGTGTGTGTGTGTGTGTGTGTGTGTTTTCTTTTTTTTCTGTGATGCCCAAAAAAAAAACAAAAAACCCGGAGAGAATGCTACAGCAAATGCAAATGCATCAAAATGCATCTTGCATAATGCGTGACTACATTCTTTTTCTGTATCAGTCTCTGTCTCTGCCTGTCTGTCGCCTTTCTGTCTGTCTGTCAGTCTGTCTTTCTGTCTGTCTGTCTCTCTGTGTGTCTCTCTCTCTCTCGCTCGCTCGCTTACACACTCGCACGCCCACGCACACGCCCCACGCACACACACACACACACACACACACACACACACACACACGAACGCACTCACACACACACACACACACACACACGAAACGTGCACATATACACATTCTCTCTCTCTCTCTCTCTCTCTCTCTCTCTCTCTCATAGGGGTCGTAAACTGCATTTCAGTCGCACAGTCAAGCATTGCATCGCTCTGCAGCTTCTTTCTGTGCTTTTGACGGATCTCAGCACACTACAATCCTCTGCCTTCGCAAGTACCCCGATCGGGTACCATGCCAACAGCACCACTAGGTTTTAGAGCGATTTGCGGTACTTTCGTCCACATTTACATCGCTTTGATGGCAAAGCGAGCCAATAACAAGACGGCCATGCTGACACAGCGAACAGAGGACAGACGGTGTAGCCCTTAGCCTGCTCCTCACGTTAATTTTCTGGGACGGACTCCTTCTGCGCTGTGGAGACTTGGAATAGAACCCAGGACCCAAAGCAGACGGCTTGAAGCAGACCAACTTGGCAGCTCAGGACGCAGGGCAGCGTGGACAAGGCTGGAGCTTCGCCGGCGGACAACGGACAGACGACCCATCTCCCTCCCCTCCCCTCCCCCACTCCCCACTTCTCCTCAACAACCTAGCAATGCTGGCATCATGAGTACATTACGGTCAGTAAACTGTACATTTAAAGAAATGATCAATAAATTTACGGACATGGAGAGAAGTGTCAGGTGTCTGAATAACCAGTTCGCTGCATTACAAAGTGATATGAAGGATAAGATGGAAGAAGTGGAGACTTTAATTAAGGAAAGAAAAACTCAAATCTGGCAAAATGAACTCTGACCTCATATCAGGAACTGAAACAACTAGAAAAAAAACTGACGATATAGAGGGAAGACCAAAACGTAACAACGTAATCTTCAATGGTATTCCCAAAGATCAGAACGAAACTAGCGAAAAGTGTAAAGACAAAACCCATGACCTTATCACTGATAAACTGACTGACACTGGACTTCGAGTTTGATCAAGTCCGTAGGCTAAGTCCCAAACAACACTCTCCTATAATTGTTTGATGTTCCTTTTGTAAGGACAAACTGCGCATTCTGAAAGAAAAGCGTACGTGAAAAGGAAGCGATGTTTTGTTGGAGAGGATTTTTCTTCTCGTGTACGAAACATAAGACGTGGCCTTTCACTTCATCTGAAGAAAGCAAGGTTTGAAGGAAAAAAGAGCGACAGTGATCTTCGATCATCAGCTTCTTGACAGAAAAAAAAAGGATTTACTGGATGACCACTGCAATTTAAAAAGAGTAGATAGGGGGGGGGGGGGGGGGGGGGGGGGGGGGGGGGGGGGGGGGGGGGAGGTGGGCGGCCACTTGAGGAAAATTTTCCCTATGCTGATGTGACAAAGAAAGGGAAGCACAAAAAATATACACCGGTAGAAACGTCTGTCACTTGTGGCGGTGTGGTGAGCGGTGTCAGTGGTGAGCTGTTTTGCTGGTCAGTAAAGAGAGCGGCACGGATTGAACAGACGTAAATAAATCTTTCTCTTTCTGGAAACGTGAATGGTGTATATACAAAACTTACTCATCATGATTTTCTGTCTTTTATGTATGAATTTTGATTTTGTGAGTATAACCGAAATTTTTTATGGAAGAGGGTCATGTTGATGTCTTTGTTGGTTATAAAGTTTTCTGTAAATCCACTATCAAATTTTAAAAACAAAAGGAGGACATTGGGAAGGGGTAATTTGCTTTAAAAAACGAGCTTTTCCCTACTGACGTTTAATATGCAAATGTCTGTGCCTTTTTGATTGATGAAAAAAATTGCTTGGCGTAGATAGGGATGTTCTGTATCTTTGCTCTTACATACTGTCATGTGACTGAGAAAAGTATTATGTGAATGGAAAAAGTTTCATGTCAAAGAAAAGAGTGTTAAGAGATTTTGTAAACTTTGCGACTGTGGATGGAACCTACAGTTTTGATGCTTTTTTTTGTATTCATGGAGTGCAACCAACAGTGATGTGGAAGAGTGGGGACGCTGAGTGGATTGTGAAGTGTGTTCACCCAATGTGGGGAAGGGTGGGAAGATTACTGTTACTTCAGAGGAGCTCTGGACACGGACATAGGAGGATGTCCAAATGTAACCCTCGTTGGTTTTAATATAGTCAGGACTAGGATTGTCCTATGCAACCCTGGGTTGGGTGTGCTACATGGTTGGACTGGTTTGTCCGATGCAACCCTGGTTTGGGTGTGCTTAACCCTTGGGGTGTAAGATGCCTGGCATGGCAAAGTTTCACTAAGTATAGAGTGTAGATGTAGACTGGAATTCTACTAGGGTATATAGAGTGTAGATGTAGACTGGAATTCTACTAGGGTAGGCTTGTCGCTTATTCCCTAGAAGGTGAGTACCAGTTGGGGTTGTGTAAACTGGTTAAAGCAATTACATTAAAGGTAAAATTGTAATGATAACAGAAGTTTGATGATTATAAAGATTTGAGGATATTGCGCTATTTGGGAAAAAGAGAAAGATGAACGTTGAACGCGAAAAGAAAAGAAGAATTAAGACCCTTTTCTTTATTATTGAGTGAAGTGAGCGTTTTTTTTTTATTTAAAAACTTAATTTTGTGGTGATAGTGCTTCTTTGGGTGAATGGAGTGATTGTGCGTTGCGTACGAAGTAAGCATACTGTGTTTGTGAGGGCAAGTGTGTATGTGCACAAACATGGTTGTGTGACACATACCCCCTGAAGGTTCTCTATTTTATGCGCATTTTGACATTGATAATGGCATTGATTTGCTTGAAGAATCTCTCTGAGGTGTTATTTTCTAGAGATGTTTGTTATCCTAAATGTTGATTTGAGTAGTGGAACCTCGAACATTTCACAAGATATATCTGTAAACAATCATTCTGATCAGCAGAATGAGGCCATTCTCTTAGCATTAACCGGTACTCTGAAGACTGCACTTTGAATAACTGTGGGAAGATGTTACTGAATGTACGTACTGCACAATCATGATCTTTGTATTCTTAACATGGCGTGTCGATGTGACTTTGAAGGTCACAAACATTTCGGAATGTGGATGCAGTGTCAACGATTACGTTATATTTTCTTGTGAACTCTTTGCCCGTTTCTATGCCTCATGTAGGCTAAATGTCTAAGAGCGTATGACTTTGATCATTTACCTGTCATTCCTGTTGCTTTCCGAGAGGAAATATTGTGTGTGGCATTAGTCAAGTATAAAAATCACGTCGAAGAAAAACTGTGGATGGAATGATGAAAATTTTTACTTTGTTTCAGATATGTAATGCAGAAACTCAAAAACACTCATTAGATGTGGACATAAATCGCA
>JADBJO010007012.1:97500-115000 GCA_016801955.1 Conus betulinus
ATTTGGGTTCCAAACTGGCGGAGAGAAGCTGTGTAAATTGTGGTTTATATTCAGCATCGACAGGTTGTACAGAGTTAGGTTCCAAAATGGCACCAAGAGGCTTAAGATTCTGTATTGGCGTTCACGTGTTGTATAGATTACAATTCCAAACTGGCAGAGAGAGAGGCGGTATAGGTTGTGGTTCTGTATTAGCGTTGACAGTTTGTATAGGTTGAGAGTCCAAACTGGCGTAGGGAGGCTGTATAGACTGGTATTCTATATTAGCGTTGGCAGGTTGTAAAGAACAGGTTCCGAACTGTCGGAGAGATGCTGTATCGGCATGGATTCAGTACTGCCGTTGACAGGTTGTATTGATTAGATGATTCCATACTGGCAGGAACAAGACGTATGGGTTGGGAATAATTGTCAGAGACAGATTGTATAGATTAAGGTTCTATATCAACGTTCGCATGTTGTATAGATTGGGGTTTCCAAACAGGTAGAAAGAAACGGTATATAAGCTGAGATTCTATTATTAGCGTTGACAGGTTGTATAGATTAGGATTAGCGGAGAGAGGTAGTACAGGCTGAAATTCTATATTAGGGTTGACAGGTTGTGTAGCTTGGGTTCCAAACTAGCAGGGAGAGGCTGTATGGGCGGGGGGGGGGGGGGGGGGGGGGGGGGGGGGGTTCTATATCAGCATTGACAGCTTGTAATGGTTAGATGATTCCTTGCTGCAGGGACAAGCTATATTTTTGGGTTCTACATTACCGGTGACAGGTTGTATAGGTTAGAATTTCACATTGCAGAGAAAGGCTGTAGTTGAAATTCCCGGTGATAGGCTGTCTAGGTTCAGATTCCAGCCAGCAGAGATAGGCTTTGTAAATGAGGGCTCTACACAAGCGGAGACAGCCTGCAAAACTAGGGTTTCATATTAAGGGAGACGGGAGGGGGGGGGGGGGGGGGGGGGGGGTCTGTACTATCGAATAGTAGCTTTTAGGTTGGGATTCTACACAAACAGGACACTGTAAAAGTCTTAGTTCTAAACTGACGGAGAAAGACTGCATAAGTGGAGGTTCTATACTAACGGAAACAGGCTGTATAGGTTGGAGCTCCAAACTAGCGGGGACAGGCCGTGTGTATGTTTGGCTTCTGCACTGACGGAGACAGTTTCTATAGGTTGGAATTCCGTATTGCGGGAAACAAGCTGTACAGGCTGGAGTTCTACATTACAGAGAGAGGTTGTATAGGTTTAGGTTCTATACTGGGGTTCTATATTCACAGGTTGTGTAGATTAGGTTTCCAAACTGACAGAGAGAGACAGTATAAGCTGAAACAGTTTCCTTAAATAATAGACAGGCTGCATAGTTTAGGTTTCATACCAGCTGAGACAGGCTGCATACTCTAGGAAACACATAGGTTGGGGGTTCCATACAAATGGAGACTTACTTTGAGCTCCACTCGAGCAACGGTGGAGTGTCTCCTCGAGTGGGTGACCTCACGAAGACTCGATATTGACTGCTCATCATGGAGGGCAGTATTAGGGCTACGAGAGGACGAACGTTGATGTGGCTGTGTACGGAGAAGCTGGAACGAGCTGTGTGAGCATAATGCTGTTGACAGGGCATGAAAGGTAGGACGCACCAACGAGAACAAGAGAAATCTTGTCCAGCTTCTGAATCACAACAGGTATCAAAGAAAACACCGTCGAAGTGACCCAGCTGCAGGGAGGTGTCTTCGTTTGTGGGTTATCTCCTGACAACCGATTATTGACAGCATTCTGGGCCATTCTGGTGCCGAGGCTGCAAGTGGAAGTGACTGGGTGTTGCCGAGTCTGGAAAAGCAGTAGCAAGCGGCATGGGAGTTACGGTCACTGGAGGGACACGGAAGATGAAATGGAATAATGATTAATGTTAAAAAAAAATAATCAGAAAAAAGGATACCCTTCACTCTTTACTAATATACGCAACATACAAATGCCCTCCTCTCCCCCCGTCCCCCCACACAGAGTGTAAAAGAGAAAATGAGCGAGAGCGCAACACACAACATGGCAGCTGAGGATGAAGATGGGAGGGGAGGGGAGGGATGTGTGCTGAGACATGTTGTTAGTGGGAGACGGATCCACGGATTGATTTGTGTTGATGGCAAACGAACAGGAGCTATTAATCACATTGTTGTGCACTTAGCACAGCGGTACAGCCAAAGAGAATCAGGTGGAACAGATGGTTGGCTGGGTGTGTGTGTATCCAGTGTGATGGATCTGGCTTTCCGTCGTGTGTACATATTGCAGGTAGTACCCAAAGGTTGGTAGTTTATTGCCCTTGATCATTTCAGGCGATCTTTACTGCATGGCTGAATTTTCTCTCCTGTCTCTGGCTGAGGCTGACGCATACCAAACAGTGACAAGTGAGTACACTTTCAACGATGGTCCTATAGAATTATCCTGCGCTTACACGAAGCTCTATGGGGCAGAATATCGCTTCAGGCCACATTTGTCAGTCTGCCCGTCTGTCTGTCTGTCTGTCTGTTACGGATAAAGGTTGGCATATCTTCAGTTTCTTTCTTTTTTTTTTTTACAGGATGTTTGTTGGGGCCTATAATGCCCTGCCAGTTAGTGCTGGAGTCTCTGATGTGCGCCGAAGTGAAGAAATACCAAGGGAAAATCCGTTTGAAAACGAATGAATACATAAACAACATGCATTCGAGAGGGGGACGCAACTTACATTGGCGTGGGTGGATTGTTCCCGCTTTGAGCATGCAAGTTTTGTTGTTTTTGCAACGTAATTGTTTCTGTCTTCACATTCCTTGTCAAGGTTCTTCAAAAATACGTTCGTGGTCGGTTGTCTGTGTCATAGTAGCTGTAGTGAAATTGGAAACGGGCTCTAAGAGTCAGCCCATCTGGTGTAACTTTCCAGTTCCAGTTTCCGCCCTGCAAACATGCAGTATATATTTGCGAATGCTTGAGGTCCGTGAATATTTCTGAGCAGTATAAATGCATTACCCAGTACAAAGCCAGTACGTCCGAAAGAAATCTCAAAGAACAGTTCGGAAGATCTTCAACATGCTGCAGAAACTACCGTTAGATAATACTGAAAAACCGTTCGCAGACGAGTGGAAGTTGTAACAGGTGAGACTTATTTATATTTGAATAGAAAATGGTGAGCGTGCTACAATGTACGTCCTTGTCTTGCGAATTATTCTTATTTTAATTACTGTTATTCTTATCGTTCGTGCTGTCGTTGGTGTTGTTGCTGTTGTTACCATGGTGTTATTTCTTTCGTTCTGGTCAGTTTTGTTATATTCATTTTTCTTGCAATTTTCGGATCCTTTACATGACTGTTGCCATTTATTTGTTGAATATCCTGCGCTTACACGAAGCTCTATGGGGCAGAATATCGCTTCAGGCCACATTTGTCAGTCTGCCCGTCTGTTTGTCTGTCTGTCTGTTACGGATAATGGTTGGCATACCTTCAGTTTCTGAGGTGGGCCGAAGTGAAGAAATACCAAGGGAAAATCCGTTTGAAAACGAATGAATAAACAAATAACATGCATTCGAGAGAGGGATGCAATTTACATTGGCGTAGGTGGATTGTTCTCGCTTTGAGCATGCAAGTGTTGTTGTTGTTGTTGTGTTGTTGTGTTGTTGTTGTTGTTTTGTTGTTTTGTTTTGTTTTTGCAACGTAATTGTTTCTATCTTAACAAAGTGAGGCGACTGCAGGCGGAAATCTAAACTCCATCGAAAAACGTTGACAAACGAATCACGAGACAAAACACGACGCGTTTCGACCTCATGCGCCGCATTGGCTGAAGATAAGTGATTGCTCGTTCATTTTCGTCGTCCTGAGTGTTGTGTATCTTGCCTGAAGAAGACCTCAGAGGTCAAAAACGCGTCGTATTTTGTCTTGTGGTTCGTTTGACGTTTTTCGGCGGAGCTTTATTAATTGTTTTTCAAATTTGTCTGAACAGACCCGTCCCAATCAAACATATTCCACCTCATCGACGCACACCAACTTTTCTGTTTGCGCTCACTCACTCTCTTGCTCGTTGGCCTGCTCGCACAAGGCATGGATGGGCGCGCGCGGAAGGTGGCCAGCAGGGGGGGGAGGGAGGGAGGGAGATGAGGGGAATGATGGAACGATAGGGGTGCAGAAAAAAAAATGGACTGTGGGTGCGGGCGGGGAGGGGAAGAGAAGAGAAAGGAAGGGGGATTTTGTAATAAAATCTATGGCAACGGCAAGAGAAGCCGGCTGTCGGGCGGTGGGCCGGCGGATCTGGTCCGTTTGCGTGGATCGATAGACTGGCTGTGACACTGCGTGTCACGGGGGTCGTGGCACCGTGTCCGTCGATCTGACCATGTGTCGGTCGGTCGGTCGGTGCGTCTCTGTCGACGTCTGCCTGAACGCACAAGTACGTAATTTGCTGAAGCGATTTCTCTCAGGTTGTCAAGTCTTAATTCCGTGTTGTTGTTGCCTAGCTGGTATGATTGGATCCGGGACGGGATTGGTGGAAATGAAAGAAGGAAGCGGGGGGGTGGGGGAGAGGGGCGAGAAGGGGAGGGGGGGAGGTGAGAGTGAAGAGAGAGGAGGGGGGAGGGGGAAGAGGGGAACAACCCCAAAAAGGTACTTTGTTAAGCGGACAATGTATTTTTTTTTTATTTTGAAAGATATACGGAAGCGCAGCGCAGAGAGAGAGAGAGAGAGGAGAGAGAGAGAGAGAGAGAGAGAGAGAGAGAGAGAGAGAGAGAGAGAGAGAGAGAGAGAGAGATGTGTGTGTGTCCTTCGATGAGCATTAAAATTTTCAATTTCTGTTTTCACTGCGATTTTAAATCAAAACGAAAATGAAAAATTATTTTTTTAAGAACATGTCCTGGGTTTCGCCCTTTAGTACCTCTCTGTCTGTCTATCTTCCTATCTTCCTATCTGCCTATCTATCTATCTATCTATCTATCTATCTATCTATCTATCTATCTATCTATCTATCTATCTATCTATCTATCTGCCTTCTGTCTGTCTGTCTATCTATCTATACGCATTGTTTATTCTCTTCTGCCTTTTGAATGTGCCCGTTCCTCAGTTATGCTCAAAATTGTATCAACGACACTAGCGCTTTAAGAAAAACCACCTGCCTTTAGAGCAGTCCTGTACCACCCTTGGAGAGCCTGCGCTGTGTTGACGATGGGTACAGGCACGCGCAGGGACACTCCATTAAGATATCAAGGGACATAACTGCTCCTGAACAGAGGTAAATCAGACTATAGGATGCAACTCATAACAGCCTTAAAGTAGCAGCCCCCATGGGCGTACCAGCCCAAATTTCATGACTGCAGAGCCCACCGGCAAAAACACCACCCTCCAGCTGTCGAGCACACCCACAGACCCAACCACCCCTGCCCAC
The DNA here is from genome assembly GCA_016801955.1 of Conus betulinus. Lineage (NCBI taxonomy): Eukaryota > Metazoa > Mollusca > Gastropoda > Neogastropoda > Conidae > Conus > Conus betulinus. The sequence continues at coordinate 102,875 of JADBJO010007012.1, forward strand.
GGACAGATGAAGACAGTGCCACTCCAGACACAGCCAAGCTTTCGCCATACGGTCTTATGTGCCCTCAAGAGAGAATCCAAAGTTGTAGTCTTTCCCACTGTCAACAGACTTTCCCTGTGGTCAGTGGGTCTTTCCTCACCGTCACTGGAACTTTCTCCAGGGTCAGCCTAGTTAAGACAAAGAAGAAAAGAAACACCGGAAGGTGCTGGGGAGGACCCAGAGAAGCACTGTCTCCTCACCTGCCTTTAGAGCAGTCCTGTACCACCCTTGGAGGCCTGCGCTGTGTTGACGATGGGTACAGGCACGCGCAGGACACTCCATTAAGATATCAAGGGACATAACTGCTCCTGAACAGAGGTAAATCAGACTACAGGATGCAACTCATAACAGCCCTTAAAGTAGCATCCCCATGGGCGTACCAGCCCGTATTTCATGACCAGAGCCCACCGGCGAAAAACACCACCTCCAGCTGTCGAGCACACCCCACAGACCCATCCACTCCTGCCCACGGACAGATGAAGACAGTGCCACTCCAGACACAGCCAAACTTTCGCCATACGGTCTTATGTGCCCTCAAGAGAGAATCCAAAGTTGTATCCTTTCCCACTGTCAACAGGACTTTCCCTGTGGTCAGTGGGTCTTTCCTCACCGTCACTGGAACTTTCTCCAGGGTCAGCCTAGTTAAGACAAAGAAGAAAAAGAAACACCGGAAGGTGCTGGGGAGGACCCAGAGAAGCACTGTCCTCACCTGCCTTTAGAGCAGTCCTGTACCACCCTTGGAGGCCTGCGCTGTGTTGACAGCCATCTACATTCTTTTTATCCTAGTTCTGTACGGCTGTGGGAACTCACCGCCGGGTGCCATCAGGATTACCACAAATGCAGTCTCATTCAAGAATCAAATTCATACGACAGTCTTGAGATCTGCATATTGACTGATTTTTGTATTTTAACCGGCCCAGATATTTTATCGTTACCTGGGCCTGAATCTGGCCATTGCTTTTAACTTTTTGAATATCGTGTGCGACTCCTTGTTGCCAAATTTCGCTCCAAGGGTCAACAGGCCGAGTCACTCTTTATTTTTATTCTATTTCATTTTATTTTACTTTTTAACATGCGCGCTGGTAACCTACTCATTTTTTGAGTGAACCAGTATTTTAGGAAGAAGAAGAAGACAATAAGAATCGCTGCTCGTCGCTGTTAATTCCAAATTGGTGTGCCAAGTGTGTAATTCTATTTATAAAGTTCAGTTTTCTAAACCAATCAGATGAATGTAAATGTGTGGAAAACCCCGCTGGGGTTAAAAATAAAAATTGGACCTGATCCGCCATCTTCCTTTGGAAATTAAAAAAAGACCGGTTGAAATTTTCTGTTGATATTAACAGAACAATTGTAATGAACAAATCAAAATATTGTTATTGCAAGTGTTAGAAGTTACATCGGAAGTACTATATGCCTTTGAAATTGTAGTAAAGTTGAAAGTAATGAGTTTGGTACGCAAAAAGATGTGTTTTGAGAGTACTTTGAATGTGTATGTTATGATTTAAATGCTCGGATATGTATTTCCGGTGGATGCCGATTTTGTATTAGTTTTGGTTTGTTTGATTGTTATTTTGTCTTCCTTGTTTAGTATTGTGATTTATTTGAATCGTTAGTAAAGTTGACAGAGGTAGGAGTTGCAGTATAAGATTACTTTTTTTTTTAACCCTAGGTGTGTACTTCCGGTTCAGTTCACAGGTCGCCGCGCAATCCTTACGATTTTACGACAACCGTGAAACGTGCGAAGTTACCAGTGCACGTTTCTTTGTTTAGATGTGTAGAGAGAAGTGTGATTCCTAAATTTATCTGGGTAAGTTGGCGTTCTTGTAATTACCATTTACAAGCAAAGCTTTTGCGTCTTTGAAAGAGTATGGGCCGAAGTCCTAAGCAAGTGTAACCGGCTCACATTCCCCCTCTATTACTTGCTCTTTAAGCTTGCAGATTGTGTGTTATGGCATACATACAAATTATTTCCTTACAGTTGTAGTAGTATATGTTCAGCGCGTTACAATAATTATCAGACAGTAAAAAAAAAAAAAAAGAAAACAATGACAGCTGTGAGCCTGTCGCCTGCTTTCAGATGTGCTTTCTCCCGCCCCCCCTCCCTCTCTCACTTCACTTTCCTTCTTTTTTTTTCATGTTTTATTCCTTTTTGGGAAATGCTCATAAATGCTGATACACTATTTAGTTCGCTTTCATTGTCTAAGCATGTGAGGAAAAAAGTGAACACCTTAGAGAAGCCATCTGGGCAATAGATTATTTAAGGGAACTCAGCGACACAGCATAAAGAAAAAAAATGCGACTTGTCATTTTCATGCTAAAGCGCTGGTAAGAGCTAACTTGCTTGTGCACCTAAGTGCATTAACCCCACTCCAGTGCAAGAATTCAATTGCAAATACATGTGTATGCACACTCATGACCCCTTTCCCCCACCCACCCCTACACACGAACTTCTCATGTACTGTACACAAGCACATGTCATACACACGCAGATACAGATCAACACCAAAAGACCTTTTCTTTACAGAAAGTAGTGATAAAGTGATGTATTGCAAGTGATGTATTGCATGCACGCATGTGCATGCACACACACACACACACACACACACACACACACACACACACACACACACACACACACACACACACACACACACACACAGAGAGCAAGGTTTCCTCATGGCTGCCATGAACCAGCTTATTAGATACAGACATTCTTTATAGGTGTCTGAAAGATAGTATGTTGTGGTTCATTTCAGAGGATGGAATTTCCTTAAACAAGTGGGTTGGGGATTCCCTCAACAAGTGCCTCCTGTGATCTGCTTTCAAGGTAGAGGAAATTTAAGGGATGACGTGAAAACCCTCCGTCTCAATTTCTCACCTGCTGGCAGAGCTTAGCAGAGAATGAAAACAATCTGGAAGACTGATGCCTTCTGAGATCCTGAAGGTTGCTGTGGTGGAGGCTCGCTCTCTGGGGGGTGATGTGTCCAGTGAGCTGCATGGTCTTGGGCAACGCATATTCCAGTTTAGAATAGACAGTGAGGTTCATAAGCCTTTTGTGTGGGCCCTGAGCAGCGATGCTGGGCACTGCGCTTGGCTGCTTGCCAACATGGAGATGAAGGAGAAGGAGGACTCCTGTGACCCTTTCTCTTTCAGTAAGTTCCACCTTCGGGAATATATGAGAAGTTTTCCCAAAGGCCGCCAACTTATCACGAGAAAGAAAACAAGGTACCTTGTAGGCCCAAGGTGGAAGCTGCTTCATCATCACGCAAGTCTATGAACACTTAATGTAAAGTGAAGTGAGGATGTGAATGGTGTGGCTAAGAAAAAAAAAAACTTGCGATATTAGGAAGGACGAAATAGAGGAAGAAGTTTTGTGAAACAGGGCATGGATTTGAATTTTTTTTTTTTTTTAATTTTCAAATGCTTGTTTTTGTCTGATGAAAGCATAGGGGAGTAGAGATTTCATTGTGAATGTTGATTGTTGTATTGGACTTCATGTTCACTTCATTTTATGTTAAAGGCAGCAGCCGGGCAGCAGCTTCACTTCCCACAATGTCTGCCAGCGTTAAGGGCCCCTCAACTTCCAGTGGAGGAGGAGATGGCCAGAGGCCCTAGTCATTCCTTTGTAGAGCAAGGAAGAGGGATGACCATTCCAGCTTCTGCAGTGTAAACATGCATCTTCATAGCAACCAGTCCATTATTATGAGAGTTAAAGACTACAGTTAGCTAGGAGCATAACAGATGCATCGTGCTGTTAATAGCAGATTGATCAGAAAAAGTGCCAAATATGTATTTGGATTTTTTCTGTTTCAGTGGTCCAACTTTGGCATGAAGATTTGGTGAAGCACTTCAACTTCAAAAGAGAAAGGGAAAAGACCAAAAGTACCTGCATCTATAATGTAAGCACTATACTTTAAGTGATTTAACATAAATCCCTAAACACATTGATAGGATCACAGTTGTTACGTATAATTTTGTACACTTGTGTGCTTAGATTGTATTTTGTATATCATTACATGTATTTTTCATGTTATTTATTCCTGTCCCATTCCTTCATATTTCAGATTTTGTTTTCACCAAGGGACCCACATGCAGCATGAATTTCAAGATGCCAAGAAAATCTCACGATCTGCATTGCCAGTCAATGAAAATACATTGCTGTTATGGCCTCTCAGATACCTTAAAAGTCAGTGAAGTGGTATCAGTGTATATGCACACATAATGATGTATACCTTGAAGTCCATGTAACAATGCCATTTGATCAAGCACATGATACACATAAGTCAATCAAACAGTGTCACTGGAACAACACAGAAATCCTGTATTCTATGAAATGGTATCCACTGGAACAAGCAAACAAACTTGTGGTCCATGAAAGGGTGGCAATGGAACCACTTGCCATCCATTCTCTTAGGAAGCTGTAGTAAATGCAATATAGAAATGTGGTGGTTTGCATAGCGGCCTTAGCACCAAAGACACTAGAACCAGTCATCTGGCACTGGAACAACCTACTCACAAATACTGTTCTTTGTGAAATCGTGTTGTTCAAAAAACTTACAAAGCAAGATTTCAATCCAAAAAGTTCATGGCATTTTCAAGTGAAATCAGTGGTTTAACCACTTATTCTACGAACATCCGGGGAATAGAAACCGGTCAAAATCACTGAGCACCAACCCAGCATGTAATATCGACACAAGATGGGAAGGTGTTGGACTGAGTGCAGACTACACCAGCTGAATGCCTAAAGTGTAGGGCAACTCAGCTGGTGACAGAGTGACAGTCGCAGAAGGTGGCAGTTGAGGCAAGTCAGCAGTTTCAGCACTGTCACCGCTGGTGACAGTCACAAAAGGTGACAATTTGCTCTTTTTGAAATCAGAACTTGGTTCCTGAAGCTGTTGCCTTTCCCTTGCGGCCAGGGTTGCTATCCTTGGCTCTGTCCACTCCTGTAGTGAGATGTCCACCTAGCGATACCACCAAACATCTTTCACCTGGGTGTGTGCCAGCTGACCATCTACTTCAGGCACGCGAGGCTTTTCGAATTTCCTGGAGGTGTAAATGTCAACATGGCGCTTGTAGATGCGCATAGGCTCCCCAGCCTCTTTCTTCTTCAGCTGCCTTTTCCTGTTTGCGGCAGTGGATCTCGGCACACATCTGGGAGCACTGGAAGGCTGAGGCGAAGCTGGACAGGTACTCTGCACTACTGGTTGCACCAGAACAATGTGCAATGGAATGGTGCCTGCAGGAACTGGTGATGGCAAAATGAAGGCGAAACGAACTGGTGCTGATTCTATGCGCTGGTGCCTAGTGGTCGCTGTCTGTGCCCTGCATGGTGGTCAATGAAAGGTGTGCTGATCATGTGCATCACCTGTATCCGTTTGGGAAGCCAAGGGAATGTTAAAAAGCATCAAGGTAGCTTGCTTTCTTTTTTTAACACTAGTTAGTGTTAAAACTTCTCAGTATCTTTATTGAAATTTGAGAATAGCCTTCCTTTTACATAAATTTTGTTGTGTGCAGATAATCCAGGACATTACATCCAGTAGTATTGTCATTAATGACCTTTCTGTTGAATATGACAGTTTCCTACAGTTTCTTAATTACAGTTCATTATATATAAGTTTAGCTTGCAGATTCTTAGTTGACTTTTTTTTAAAACATGCTTTGTACTAGTAAAGGTAGATAAAATATCTAAAAATCAGAATTGATAATAATCATGATTTATCTAGCAAGTATTCAGATTCTTAGATTTGGTGGCCTTAAGGTTTTTTTTTAAACATTGGAAGAAGTTAGCTTACAACATTTTTTTTTTCCAAATGAAACTGACTGTCTAAAAAAAAACAGTGTAATAAAAACTTGTCACGATTTGAAAAAAAAAAAAATCACTTGTGTGAGCACATTTTCTCCTATTTAAATTTTCTCCTATTTAAAGCATTTTCACTGTAAGAAGTGACAAGCCTACTCATATATTTCTTGGGTACTTAAAATATGTTTACTTACATACAAATTTGCATCTTATAGCCAAACAGCTTGTTGGTCTTTTTTTTTTTTTTTAAAGCTGTGGTGTGCTAAAAGTTTTTTCCCCTGTCAATTTAGAGTTGTGGATTTTGTTTATCATTGTAAAATTGCATTCTTTTTCTTGACAGCACAATGGAAGAACTCCAGCCATTATCGGGACCAAAGTGACAATGTCAGTCGGTCAAAACTGTCAGTGTCCCTGACAGTGCTCCGGTGAAGAAGAAGAAGAGCATGAAAGAAAGATCAAAAGAATATAGAGACAGAATTAAAGAAGATCCAGAAAGGTTCAAAATCCACCAAGCTGCTGAGAGAGCAAGATTTAAAAGAATATTGCAACAGAAGATCAGATTGAAGCAAAAAGAGAAAAACAAAGAGAAAATCCAGCGTGGGTACAGGAAGAGATGCAAAGAAAGAGCAGCGGAAAAAAAAAAACAACTTTTATCAAGGCAAGAAAGTCATCAGTAGAAAAAAAAACAGAAATGGCGAGAAGAAAGAGAAAGCAGAGGCAAAATATGAGCATGCAGAAAAGAAATGCAATCAACTAAAAGCAGAGCGAAGCTTATGTAGCTACAAAAAAGGCAAAGAGTCATGTCAGTGTCGTGCCCAGTGTTGTGCCTACAGAAGAAACAGAGAAATTGTCATCTGATAAAGCACAGAAATCAAGCAATAGTCAGTCTGCTAAGCGTACAGCTCTGTCACGCTTTAAGACACAAATGAGTGCTGCTGTCCCAAAAGAGTCTTCAAGGCGTGCTTCTGTAATAGCAGGTTTCATGAACAGTTTGAGCCCAGTCACAAAGAATGCAAATAACAAGGGACTAGGCATCGGGCAGTCCAAGTGCAAAAAGACAGCTACAGTTCAATGAAACAGTAGCTTGTGTCTACAAAGAACACTCACACTGCAAAGAAATAAAAAGGACCTTCAGCCGCGGAAACTTTTTTCCAAACAGTTCTCATTAAAATTAAACAAAGCTGCTGCATCCTCTCTGGGAATTGGAATTTTTCACTGAATCTGATGTTTGTTGCAATCATCTGGATGCGCGCAGTGCTTCTGTCAAGAAAGTTAAGATTGTATCAAATAAAGTGCTGCAGTCGTCTCTGCAAACTGTGTATAAAACAGTGCACAGAACACTTTGGCAGAAAGGTCAGTTTCAGCCTTTTCAAAAGTCTGCGCCCCAGAACATTGCTTCATTCACATCTAACAAATATCGTGAATGCTTGTGTGAATACTGCACAAATGTGGATCTCAAACTAGGTGCTTTGAATTCGGCTCTTCCACAAGATTTATGAACTTTGTGACCAATTTCAGGTGTCATGAATCACATTGTGTGAAAAACGAGCCTTGAGAAGAACATAAGAGAGCATGCATTGACAGAAAATGTGGAAACTGTGGTGTGCACACACTCTCAGACCATGTTGATCATGTCCTGTTGATGAACAGATGCCAGCCAGTCAAGTGGCTCCAATGGCAACTGCTAGAACTTGCACCAGGCAAGACACGTCTGTCAAAAGTGCAGCTCGAATCTACACTGGATGTCCATGCTGAGCACGTAAAAAAGATCTGTCCACATTTGCAGTTCATTTATTCAATGCAAAATGGCAGGCTGGACAATACAAGCAGTTTCAACAAAACTTCCAGTCAACAGCGTTATCTTCTGCTAATATTTTGCAGAAAATTATGCCAGTAGGCCACAGGATGCTTCACAGGATTGTCTTTGGAACAACGCCCAGTGCACCATCCACCCTGTGGTAGCCAGTTACAACTGCCAGGCGGACAACTGTGAGACAGTCATCATGGATTCTCTCATCTTCATCAACAAGACCCACACATGATCGTCATGCTGTTCAGTATTTTGTCATCAGAACTGTTGAGCAGTTGATAGAAGAGGGCATTGCATTTGACCGTGTTATCCAGTTTTCGGATGGAGCACCTACACAATACAAAAATAGAATATCCTTTGCTGACGTAACATTTTCTGACAATGACCTGGGTGTCATGACTGAACGCCATTTCTTTGGGAGCCGACATAGCAAGGGGCCTTGCAACAGGGAAATGGGTGTCATAATAAATCTGTGAATCTCTGAGTTGCTGCAAGACAAGTGGAAGTCACCTCTTCATTTGACCTTTTTAAAATGTGTAAGGACAGACTGTCTCTGCCAGTATGTGATGACCAGGATCACCAACATTCAAGAAGATGATTCTTTTATGTGCGGAAAGAAGACATTTCCCATCAGAGACCAGAGCAAACATACACAAAAGTGCTCAAAAAAACCAGGAACCTGCACTGTGTATAGAGTGTGCAGCCATATGTTGTGTCTGTATGGGAACGCTCCTGCTTTTGTGAAGGCTGCAGAGAGGGTGGCCAGTCTCAAAACACCGAGGCAGCTGGATCCTTGGATGTCTGCAGCCTGCAAACAGGCAAGCAGTTGAAACAGAATCAAGGCACTTCAGTCTAGGAGGACCAGCCTGCTGCTCCAGTTGAAGTCATTTGGCCTACTCCTGCCACACCAACCAGCTTGTGGCTGACCAGCCTGCCCCTGCCACACCAGACCAGCTTGTGGCTGACTAGCCTGCCCCTGCCACACCAGACCAGCTTGTGGCTGAACAGCCAGCCCCTGTCACACCAGACCAGTGTGTGGTGGCTGAACAGCCAGCCCCTGTCACACCAGACCAGCTTGTGGCTGACCAGCCTGTCCCTGCCATACTGGAACAGTCTGTGGTGGCAGACCAGCCTCCTGCCTGTTCTAAGCCTGTGCTGACAAAACAGCCACAAACTACTCAACGGAATCAAATGAGGTATTTGTGTCTGTGATAACATACTTTATGATATATATTTGACCGCAGAACCGAAAAGGCAAAGGAGTTAAGTTACCACTTTCCGCGGTCACTGAGGAGAAAACAATCAGGTTTCGAAATACCGGTATCTGACCAGGAGTTACATGTTAGTGAGTTTCCTCCCTATTGGAGAGTGTCTCCTCCTTGGAGATTATAAGCTTGCTGAAGACTCATTTGAGAAGCATTGTGTATTCCCCACTCACCCTCCCAAACTCCCAAGCACATACTGTTAGTTAGGCAGAATTAACTGCCACTGCAGATATGAATGCTTATCTCCCCCTATTTCTTCACTCTAAGACATAAGAGCAAGTTCTGTTTTATAATCAAATATTTCTTGCAGTCTTTGCAACACCAAGCTGCTCTGTAAGTTGCTGGAATGGTGCTCGGTTACTTATCCTCGGAATTTATTAGTCAATATATATATATATATATATATATATATATATATATATATATATATATATATATCTCTTTGAATGTTGCTTCTAATCCTCCAGATCATTTCATTACTAAACTTCAGTCACTTTCTTACCAGTTTGTCTGGAACAGAAAACAAGACCAGATCAACAGACAGATGGTAGTTAAGAGTGTAAAAGGTGATAGGATTGGTTATACCAGATATGAAAACAGTGCATCTCAGCTTTAACCCCATTTGGTTAAGAAAACTAGAAAATTATACTACTCACAAATTAAATGGAAAAATATTTGCGCCAGTTTATGCCCATTTTTTTTTTAGTAACTTGAAATGTTATGCTTCATGTTTGGGAAACATTTATCAAAGCAACTATTTGGTTTGGATCCATACTTTAAAAGCATATCAACAATATTGTGATCAAAGACAGCTTAAAATGTCTAATGAACTATTTGCGGAATCAGTGTTTTTCAACGACGCATTGCGCAAGCTTGGTCCAAAATGGAGTCTTTTGTATTGCGTATATTCCGGTCAATGGGCTCTCTTTAAAATACATAGAATTAAAAAGAAAATATGGTTTTAAAATTGATTTTGTCACTCAAGTGGGACATATAATATCTGTAACATTTTGTTATGACGATTTGCATATGCGAGTGTATGCGTGCTTGCATATGCGTGTGTGTGTAAAACGAAAGTGTGTGTGTAAAACTAGAGAGTGTGTGTGTGTGTGTGTTTGTGTGTGTGTGTGTGTGTGTGTGTGTGTGTGTGTGTGTGTGTGTGTGTGTGTGTGTGTGTGTGTGTGTGTGTGTGTGTGTGTGAAGCGACAATGTTATGTTAAGCTATTTTTTCTTTGGTTCTGTGTTGTCAGTGTCTTTTTTTTAATTAACATCATTAACCATAGTTTAAATTTGTTCAATAGAAAATAAAAGAAAGTCAAAAGAGAAATTTGAATTGGAAAAAAAAAAATCATAATGCTTCAAATCATTTGATATTCTGATATTTATTTTTTGGACTGTCATATATGTGAGCCTCTGTCATTTTGGGTGAAAAAAAGGAATAAATAAGAACAGCATACTCTGAGAAGGTCTCTCTCTCTCTCCCTGGTGAAAAAGTTTCTCTTCTCTCTCTCTCTCTCTCTCTCTCTCTCTCTCTCTCTCTCTCTCTCTCTCTCTCTCTCTCTCTCTCTCTCTCTCTGTGTCTCAAACACCCGCACACACTTTTTAATGAAAATTGAAAAAAAAAAAATGGTTTGAGGTACAACTGGATTAAAAAAAAATCTATTTCTTTAGTTCTTTTCTGTCTGTAAACCAACATTTGGAAGTGCTAGTGGCAATTGAGATGTGCCTTGTGCTCAGACAGTGCTTCAATCCTTGTGGGTGTAACAGCAGCACACTGGCTGGTTTTCAGTCAGAGATCCGGGTGCAAATCCTGGTGGGAATTCACCGACTGAACTTGGTCATCTCAAATCTCCCTTAACGTTAACCCTTCAGAAAACTATACTCGGCTTCCCATGGTTTCCTATCTCTTCCTCTGCCCCCCCCCCCCCCCCCCCCCCCCCCCCCTTTTTTTTTAAAGAGGCATGACCCATTTTTTTTTCTTCTCCTTTTAGTTTGAGTATATAAACACAATATTTCCATTTCATTTATACACTGCATAACAGCTTCAGCAATTCATAGCTATTGCGCAAAATAAAAATGTACACACAAACAAAAATAAAACAACCAACCCCTCTCCCCACCCCTCCACACACACACACACACACACACACACACACACACACACACACACACACACACACACACACACACACACACACACACAACACATACACAACATGCATGCAAACTAAACAACACAAACAACAACAAAACAAACTAAAAAAAAAAAAGCTTCCATTTTGGGGATGTGAGGTGGGAAAGATAAGGCAATTTTATCTTTAACTGCCTCTCTCCCAGAACTCCCCTCCTATCCGCCCCCCCTTTCCCTCTTTTCTTTACACATGACCCCCATCCCCCACCCCTTCCATTCCACTTCACTTAGACGCTGCGTAATAGCTTCAGTAAGTCACAATTATGTTGCCCTTAAAAACAAACAAAAAGCACCAGAAACAGCACACACGAAACACAACAACAACAACAAAACTAACACACTAAAAACACATATATTTCGGGGTGAGAAGTGAGGTGGGAATGGGACAGTTTAAGGTGAGCACAGAGAAGAGAGAGAGTAAGATGGAAGCTATGTTACGTAACAAATTCTTTGCTCGACATGTGCATCAGACTACTAAACCAGAAAGAAACTTTCAGAAAAAAAACTGAAACAACAAGATCTGTCAAGTGGATGTGGCTTGATCAGATGCACAGCTAAATTGGCTAGATTCCACCCATTTTCTGGGTTAGACAAAAAACACTATGCAATATTAAAGGTAGCTTTTTAGATAAAATTTTATCGTGAAAAAATACGCTTTTGTCATGGAACATTCAAGTAAAAAATGAGAAACATTAAGTTTTTGACCACAGACACACAAAGGAGGTGGTTCTAAAAAACCTGCCTTATCAACCATCCACCTGTATTCTGCATAAATTTCGATTAGGAATAGAACCTGGAAGACTTACACGATGACTGCTGAGAGCAGAAAAAGATCCCCCCTGTTCTTCTGAATGACAGCTTAAAGGTACTGCATTCTTCTCTGGTCCCAAAGTGAATTTTGTCCGAATATTGTTTACTTCAAGAACTGAATAAGGAATATCACATAAAACTGTATTCAATTTGCACATTGAAGCCTCTTTTGCACAGGTATCAGCCACTTCATTTCCTCGAAGATTACAGT
>JADBJO010007013.1:0-15000 GCA_016801955.1 Conus betulinus
TTCTACGACATATTTCTGTTCAGGGTTGCTGGCATGCACAATACTTTCTTTAGGAAAAACAACATGAAGTGACACAGGTAAATGATCAGAGTCAATACGTTCTAAGACACTTAGCCTGCATGAATCAAACAAACGAGCAAATAGTTCATTAGAGAATATGAAATAATCGTCAACACTGCATCCAGAGTCAGAAATGTATGTGTAGCAACCTTCATGGTCGCCTTTACACACTCCATTAAGAATACACAGATCAAAAGCAGTGCATACATTCAGTAACATCTTTCCATAGTTGTTTAAAATGCAATCTTGAGAGTACCGGTCAATACTAAGAGGATGGCTGTCATACTGTTTATCAGAATCATTATTTCCAGAAATATCCTGTGAAATATTAGAGGTTCTACTATTTAAATCACCATTCAAAATAACATAAACATCTCTTGAAAGTAACAAATGAAAGAGACATTCTTCAAGCAAATTAATACCACTATCAATATCAAAATGGGTATAAAACGGAGAACCTTCAGGTGGTAGGTAAGAGCAAAAATATAGACATCTTTTACCTAGGCCAAATAGTTTTTTTATCAATCAAAAAGACACAGAAATTTATCATGATCAACGTCAATAGTCTTAACAAAGGAGGAAAACTCCTTTCTTATCAAGCAAATTACCCCTCCCGACCTTCTCCCTTGTTTTTGAAAGTTTAATGGCGGGTTTACAAAATACATTATAGCCAACAAAGGAACCAGCAAAACACTCTTCCATAAATGTTTCGATCAAACACACAAAATCAAATTTCAAAAATGAAGGACAGAAAATCATTGTCAGTAAGTTTAGAAAATAAGCCATTGTGACGTCAACGTAAAGTATGACGTCAACTTAAAATGACATAGGTATCTACATGACGAAAATAATAATATTGACGAGAGAGAGAGCAAGAGCTAACGGCCGAGGCTTGGGTGTCCAGCCTATTTTATTTTGTTTAAATCGTCGTTTTCTCCGTAGTGTTACTATGTGGTGAGGCTGACTGTCAAGTCAGTAGTGCGTCGATGGTCAATGTGTATGTGCGATACTTCTGATGACGGTACCAGTGAAATATGTACCAGGAAATGTATTTGTTATAAAATTGTTGTGAAGGCTGTGTCGCCGACAAAGACGTAAAACTCCTACAAGAAAAATTTATGTGCGCTAATTGTACCACCTCATGTGTGTCGGTGGGCTGAGTTTATTGATGTGAACATTGTAATATCAATACACGGAGAAGTTAGTTAATTTTGTTTTAGATCAACTACACGTCGAATCGAAGTTAATTGTGTTCTATGGAACTTTGCTGAAATCGTGTTCGCCGGGGATTCAATGGTTTACTGTGCCTTGTGAATCTGCAGTTCTTCTTCTATGGATTGCTTTGCATTGTGGATCTGCGGTTCTTCTGCTATGGATTAATGTGCTTTGTGAATGTGAATCTGCGGTTCTTCTTCTGATAGTTCGACGTAATTTATTGTGCTTGCTGTGTGGAGAACATGTTTCTTCTTCTTCGTCGTTCGTGTTTATGAATAGCCGTGCTTATTGTGTGGGGACCTTGGTTATCCTTCTTTACGTTCTTTTAGTGTTGTAGACTGTGGCTTGAGTACTGTGGAACCGAGTGTGTTGACTGTATATGTGAGACACTGTGGACGGCGCCGGCGAGATCTGTGAGTGATATCAAGATATGTAATATGAACGCTGATATCTGATAATTGAAGTTCCTATGTATTGATAGCTTGATCTATATGCTATGTAGTGATATATGTTGATTTGTACCAGTTCACATGAATGCATATTTTGATGGTTCAGGCAGCATATATTATAAAAGAAAAAAATTTAACTCGTGTGTTGCCTGGCTATCCATGTGCGTATGGTGTGGGTGTGTGTAGGGACTAATTATTACACGCATCCAAACTTTTGAGAACGGGAGTCAGACAGCAAAACACGCACCGCATACCATCCGTAACAGCCATTCACATTCCATAATAAAAAAGGAGAACGGTTTATTTACATCTGTACATTCCGCGTCCTTTACTTCACTGCACGTGTTTTCAGCACATTGCACAAGCTCATCGCCCTGCCCCACAAAACACCGCTCACCACTGCCACTGCCACCAGTGACAGGCGTTTCTACCGGTGTATGTTTTCTATGGTTCCCCTCACTTGTCACACCTGTGTTGAGAATATTTTCCTCACGTGCCGGCCACCCCCCTATCTGGACTCTTTTAAATTTCCTTGATCATCTAGGAAATATTTTCTACCGTCCACAAGCAGGTGATCAAAAATCATCGTTGCTCTTTTTCCTTCGGATCTTACTCTCTTCAGGTGAGGGGAAAGGCCACGTCTAATTTCGCGTACACGAGTGGAGAAATCCTCTCCTATAAAAACGTCGCTTCCTTTTAATTTCCTCTTTTCTTTCAGGATACGCAGTTTGTCCTTGTAAGAGGAGCAACGAACAATGATAGGGGAGTCTGATTTTTTATTTAACCTGTGAGCTCTATCAAACGCGATGTCCCGCGTCAGTTCAAGTTTATCCGAAATGAGGTCATGAATTTTACCTTCACTCTGTTCAGCAGATTCATTCTGACCTCTGGGAATACCGTAAAAGATCAAATTGTTACGTTTAGATCTTCCTTCCAAATCGTCAGTTTTTAATTCTAATTGTTCCATTCTTGTGACGAGGTCAGAGTTCTGTTTTACCAGGTCCGAATTTTCTTTTCTTAAAGTCTCTCCACCTCTTCCCTCAGATCCTTTACACCACTTTGTAACGCTGCGAACTGGTCATTTAGAAAACTGATGCTCCTCTCCATGTCCGAAAAATTTATCGTTCATTTCTTTAAAATCACAGTTCATTGTCCTCAACATACCCATGATGTCGGCATTGGTGGGTTGCTGAGGAGATGAGGATGTCGTCCGTCCGCTGTCGCGCCGGCGAAGCTCCAGTCCTGTCCACGCTGACCCTGCGTCCTGAGGTGCCGAGCCGGGCCTGCTTCAAGCTGTCCGACCTGGGTCCTGGGTTCTGCTCCACGTCTCCACAGCGTAAAAGAAGTCCGCCCCCAGAAAATCAACGTGAGGAGCAGGCCTAGGGCCACACCGTCTGTCCTCGTTCGCGGTGTCAACATGGCGATCCGCATGGGCCGTCTTCTTTATCGCTCGTTTTGCCATGAAAGCCATGAAGATGTGGACGAAAGTGCCACACTTCGCTCTGAAGACAAGCGGTGCCGCTGGCATGGTGCTTAACGGGGGTACTGGCAAGGATAGAGGACTGCACAGTGCAAATATCCGTCAAATGCAAGTAGAATCTGCAGAGCGATGCGATGCCTGACTGCTCGAGTGAAACGCAGTTCACGACCCCGGAGAGAGAGAGAGAGAGAGAGAGAGAGAGAGAGAGAGAGAGAGAGAGAGAGAGTAAGGCAGACAGACAGAGAATGAGACACAGAGAGAGAGAGAGAGAGAGAGAGAGAGAGAGAGAGAGAGAGAGAGAGAGAGAATGAGACAGACAGACAGAACAGAAAGAGAAAGAGAGAGACAGAGAGAGAGAGAGAGGTGGGTAGGGAGAGCTGGCGACCTAGCAAAGCCCAGGAAGACATTTTGTGCTATTCTTTCATGAAAAAAGGGGAAACAAATCACAGAGGTCTGCCAAGTTTTGAGAGAAATTGTTTAGGGCCTCATCTTCACCACGGAATGAGAGATGGTCCTGCCTCCCTCCCTCCCCCCTTCTCTCTCTCTCTCTCTCTCTCTCTCTCTCTCTCTCTCTCTCTCTCTCTCTCTCTCTGTGGCAACACCACAATGTCTCTGTGCGTCTTATTAAAATCTACATACACAAAATTCTGTTCTTGAACATGTTATGCTATGCACATACCTCTTCATTAAAAGCCGCGTCCTGTATTGCATACATTATCGTTATCGTCGTCATCCGTCTCTCTCTCTCTCTCTCTCTCTCTCTCTCTGTGTGTGTGTGTGTGTGTGTGTGTGTGTGTGTGTGTGTGTGTGTGTGTGCGTGCGTGCGTGCGTGCGTGCGTGCATGCTTGCGTGCATGCGTGTGTGTGTGTGTGTGTGTGTGTGTGTGTGTGTGTGTGTGTGTGTGTGTGCGTGCTTGCGTGCATGCGTGTGTATGTGTGTGCGTGCGTGCGTGCGTGTGTGTGTGTGTGCGTGCGTGCGTGTGTGTGTGTGTGTGTGTGTGTGTGTGTGTGTGTGTGTGTGTGTGTGTGTGTGACTATCTGTTTGTCTGTCTGTCTGTCTCTCTCTCTCTTTCTTTCATTATGTTTCTCGTCCAGATAGGTGCTCATCTTGTCAGCTAAAGACTTCACCCTGTACGTACGCGTAGCACGTGCCCAGGTCAATTTGGAATCTAATGGAAGCTTAAAAAATGTCAGGAGGGGACACGTAAGAGTCATGATGCCGTGTCCCCTGTCCTTACTGATTGTGAGTTCCTTGGTTTGCTGATGATTGTGAGTTCCTTGCTTTGCTGATGTTCCCAACCAGGACGCCACTTCTATTGTATTTAGAGGAGTGGGGGGGGGGGGGGGGGGGGGGGGGGGTGGGGGGGGGGGGGGGGGGGGGTTCCCTGCAGCCGACAGTCCCGTCCCTGCCTGCAGTTCGACAATCCTCTAGAAAGACGCGTTAAATTACAAGAATACGTGAATAGCATATGTCCCGGTAATCATGAGTAATAAAATGAAAAAAGCAAACAAACAGACCGACTAAAATCATTACATCTACGAAGCTAAATTTCTGGTTAATAAGTAAGAGAATGTCAAACTTGATGCTAACGAATTCCAATAATGTTAAAACCACGAGCATTTGGTGCTAGAAGTTACGCAAACATAGGAACCAACACAGTTGTCAATCCGATAAGTATGTAATAAACGTATTTTTAAACCGTGCAGTACAGCTTGTGACGAAGAACCGTAGTTGTCATCATTCCAGTGTGCTTGTTCTGAATGAGTCTGACAAGTACAAACTGCACTAAAACGGAAATGGAAAAAAGAAAATTTTTGTGTGACCATGGATCATCTCTAATCCCAATCAAACAACACCACCAGTTTAGCCGGTGTCCAGATAAGCTACAAGTCTGCATCAGGAGGCAAGCAAATAAAACAAATTTCAATGAAGCCAGTTACCCCAACAGTCCTTGCTCATTTTCACATAAATTGTGCGTACATTTTATTTGTTTGTTTGTTTGCTTTGTCCTGTATCTAACATCGATTGTTCCTTTGTAACTGGTATCTGCATGTAAGCGTTATAATTCTAAAACAAAAACAACTGCTGACTCATATCAAGTTGTGTTCTTAGTGTATGGTCGATCGTGGAGGACACACTTGGGCCGGAATAACAAGAATACTACTACAATACACAAATGCAAGTCAGAATGAACTCCAAACACGTCACACAGTCTGAACCTTAAGACAGCCCGGTCAAAACACTTTAGTCAACAATCTGGATACAGCTTACGTCAGGCAGATCAAACAAGTATGTCCTACAAAAAAAAAAAAAAAAAAAAAAAAAAAAAAAAAAAAAAGTAGAATCATAGAGAGGGTGAAACATTTTTGGAACAAGACCTTCATGGAGTGCGAAGAAAGAAAATACGTCAGATTCAGTCTCTGAGCTGCGTTTCAACCTCGTCAGCCACACAGGACTGTTCATCACGTAGAACAAAAGACGTCACTGCTGTGCTAGAGGCATCTGTACTTCCAGTACACACTGACAAATATTGATTCAAAAATTGATATCTTTGCGGTGGTTAATCATGAGCCAAGATAGTGCACTTGTTTGTTCTGTTCAGTTCATTGCGATCAGATTAGTAAACAAGAAAAAAGTAAAGAAAACACTCTCATAAACTAGTTGCAATGTGAGGCGACTCCAGGCGGAAAGTTAAACAAATGTTAAAGGCAACGCCCATCTCGCGCCGAATTTGACGAAGATAAATAATTGCTCGTTCATCTTCGTTGCTCCGAGTGTTGTTTATCTTGCCTGAAGAAGACCTAAGAGATCGAAACGCGTCGTGTTTTGCCTTGTGGTTCATTTGTCCACGTTGTTCGGCGGAGTCACTCGAATACCTTTTTTAAAACTTTCCTAAACATCCCCCACAACAAAAAAAGAGGGCATATAGGAAATGAGGACGTGCAAAACAAGCAGCTGTTTTATAAATGAATGATGTTACATTCACTGCAAGAAGACCAGAACGTATAAACAGGCGGTAGGGAAGTTAGATCTTTTTTTTTTTTTTTTTTTTTTTTTTTACAGTTATGCAAGAAACAGGGCAACAGAAGGACGAACTAACCAACCGACGCACAGATGGACAGTCAACCGGTAACAGAGACCGAACAGACGACTCACAGACCAGAGGAAAGGCAAACGTGCAAAGCACAGAGTGAAGAAGAGATACGCATCTGATGTTGGCTCCATCAACCAATCCCCCCAGTTTTTTTTTCTGCCTCAGAGGGCAAGGAACCAACGAACCAGTGACTGTTCCACTGTGAGAAGACACACGTCTGGCTGGATGGGCCCCAGCTGTGCTGGAGTTCTACAGTCTCTAAAATCAATTCTTCTGGAACTGGCACCGCTCGATTCTATGCCTGTCTGTTTCCGTCTGTCTGTCTGTCTGTCTGTGTCTCCTTGTTCCTGTCTGGCTTTCCCTCTTCAGGAATTCTCCAGGATAACAATTGGACGAAACTTTTAAGGAAGGGCTTTGTCTGGTGTTCTGTCTGTCTGTCTGTCTGTCTGTCTGTCTGTCTGTCCGTCCGTCCGTCCGTCTCTCTCTCTCTCTCTCTCTCTCTCTCTCTCTCTCTCTCTCTCTCTCTCTCTCTCTCTCTCTCTCTCTCTCTGCTTTCAACCCTGTTCCTCTCGTTTTGATATCAGCATCTGTGGATTTTCCGAGAATGTTGAACCAAATATTCTCAGTGTCTTAGTATCATCTAAACAATGTTCAAGGGTGGGGGAATTTCCTTCTGTTTCCCTTTTCCTGCCTCCCTTTGTGTCATCCTTTTGCACTTGCTTGTGTTAATGGGAGCCGGAATAGCTCAGCTGGTAGCGCGCTGGACTCGTAATCTTGGTGATCCTGGGGTTGCGGGTTCGAATCTCCGCCGGGCCGTTTCGGTACAGGGCGATTTTTCCCTCGGAGTTAACATTGGTTCTGACTGCATTTCCCATACAGTTCGAATGAGACTATAAACCGAGGTTCCGTGTGTGAACGCACGCATAAAATCTTGCACACATGTAAAATCCCATTACCAACTTTCGGAAGAGTAGGCCAGTTTGGCCGTTGGTATGGATGACACGTTACACATAGCATGCACCCTGTGTGAGAAATGGAAAGAATGAAGGAAGTAAGGAAATTGAGAGAACCACATTGAATGATATTGATTGGAAGACACGGGAAACGACTGAATGAAGCGCCAGCTGGCAGCTCTTCAGTCGGCACTACCCAGGTAGGCAGCCCGTTGTGTAAAAACGAGTGTGTATTGTAAAACGCTTAGAGCTTGGTCTCTAGCCGAGAATAGGAGCTATATAAGTATTCATTATTATTATTATTGATGTTTAGAAGAACTTCAATCCAGTCACAGTCACTAATATTTTGTTTTTGAGTATAAGTCTGTTTATCTATACTTAGTATCAGTTGTCTGTTACTCTCAGACCCTATCCAAGGCAGAAATAAAATGTACTTGCTTATCTGTCACTTCTTAAAATAAAAATCATGATAAATATAATCATACTCTCTCTCTCTCTCTCTCTCTTTCTCTCCCCCCCCCCCCCCCCCTTTCTGTCCTCCCTCTCTATCTCTACACACCCCTCTCTCTTTCTCTCTTACTCTCTCTCTCATTCTTCGTATTTAATCGTTGTCTGTTTCTGTTTCATATTTTTTGCAATGTAATCGATTTTGTGAGCATTTCCACAGACAGAAAGACTGGCATAGCCTCTTCGATCTTGAACATACTCAAACAAACATACATACGGAAGAACAGTAACAAATACAGTCAGGCTCAGTTTGATTGGGATAAAAGGAAGTCTTAAGCGAGGAAGGGAACAGTACAGTTAACAGTCAAACAAAGAACAAGTAAGGTAACTCTTTCTCCCACGATGAAATAATTGCAGGCCCATAACTCCAAACGGAATGCTGCTTACGACACTAACTTGGTATCTGTCACCTTCACCTCTTAAATTCCCACCCACCCCTCCCTGTTCATCTCTTTCAGTGTCGACCACCCTCTCTCTGTCTCTCAACACTGTAGTCATAGCTAAGAGGCGGTGAGCCAAGTGCAAGCCCACATAATCCAACAGATGACCAGATCTGACAGAGTCATCCCTTGGGCTGACGACATTCTCTTTCAGTAGATGACTCCCTTCCTCGGACGAGATCGGATTGACTTCGAAACTCTACCACGTGACCCTACCACGTGACGGTCTCAAGGACGCCATGATGGATTGAGACGGAGGCACGCTGGAATCTCACTTATCTCCCGTTCTTTCCTCGTCTGTCTGTGAAATCACTGTGACCAACGCCAAGCCTGATCTAGGCAGTACTCGCTTCGACTGTTCTCAAGATATCGAATAAAATCAGACACTCAGCTCAGTCACAATTTTTTTTTTTAACTAAGAGGGGCTAAGAAAAAAGAGGAGGAAAGCAAAAGGAAAGCAAATGGAGAGAGAGAGAGAGAGAGAGAGAGGAGAGAGAGAGAGAGACAGACAGACAGACAGACAGACAGACAGAAACAGAGGACAGAGACAGACAGACAGACTGACAGAGGAGGAATGAGAGCAACAGAGAGACAGAACGACATGCATAGATACAGATTGAAACACAAAGAGAGAGAGAGAGAGAGAGACAGACAGACAGACAGACAGACAGGTATAGACAGAGACAGACAGACAGACAGAGACAGAGACAGCGGCGGCGGCTGTCTGTATAATCAGCAGCCCAAGTGTGTATTTAGAGCTAACTCAATGTGTTTTCAAGAACGATAAAATCACCCTGAATTATGGGAGCTGTTGAACCGAAAAACAAAACACACACACACATCCAGACCAACAAAAAAAAAACCAAACACACAAAACAAAGTACAAACTGACGATTTGCACATACGCACACACACACATACAACCTAACAGAAAACAATCAAGCAAACACACAAACAAACAAAATACAAAAGCTGACGATTTTTGCTCTTCTTCTTGGCAACGTCACACAGGTGCTGACGTCAGCCGGTAACGAGAGGCCACCAAGGTCTTAACACTGCCAAGCGCTTTGTTGCCTGCTCACCCTCTTTTGCTGTGACAAGTGTAGACCCCAGTGTTATGTAAATCTCACATTCAACCGCCGTCATAGTGCCAACAAGGAATTTCTTCATCTATGGACCCGGTCTGAAAAAGAAAAAGAAAAAAAAAAAAAGAAGAAAGAAGAAACGAAAACAAAACAAAGGGAAACAACTCTTATCTGAAAATAAGACAGCATATGTCTGCAGGGCCACACACCACAATTAGGATTTTACACTGAAACGCTATAATAATCCATTTAATCGTTTTGAGGCCTACCATACGTTGGAGCCAGCGTTTAATATCAAGCTGATAATCGATTGAACGAGCAACTCCCCAATAATTATTTCCCTCTTTTAGGGGGTGGGGGAGATTTCCACCTATGAAATCACAAACAACTTCCGAATACATTATCTTCCTCTTAGTTGACGTTACATTTCAAGCCACTGCAATCACCCGTGTCCCCTATCTTTGCACCAGCTGGCAGTCCCCAAATACTCCCCATCCTTTGACTTTCATCTGTCTGCTGTGGATTGTCCCTTGATGGCCACATGAAAGAAAACGAGGAGAACCAATTTTAAGGCACGATGAATATTCCTCAAAACAATCTCATTGCGCCAGTCTACAAATACTCGGCTCCTTAAGCCAGGCCTTGGCGCATGAATTTTTGGTGTGTGTGCAGCCTGCAGTAGTACTAGACCTTGCATGCTTACGGGACTTTGCTTATGGCGTATCATACACTTTTCACACTTAAGCACGTGGTGGGGTGAACGCAAATTCTACGGTCAGCTTACGTGCAGAGTGGCTAGCGTAGTGCTCGTGCACTATCCGGCACGACAGTCTGACGAAAGGGAAAGAACAGGGGGCAAAGTACACATCAGAGATAAACCGTGATCCCCATTAAAAACAGTCACCATGGACCAGAAGACTCGGAGATGAAACGGACACTACTAAGCGTTCCATATCGTACACTGAAATACTGTGCCGAAACACCCTGAGAGCGGCAACACCGTTTAGCATGTGTTTTTCGCGATATCTCTGCAATATACTAGGTGTCGCAATAAAATGAATTTTTAAAAATGTGTGTCATCTGTAAAAAAATCAATCGTTACGTGGGGGAAGAAGAAAAGGGGGGGGGGGGGGGGGGGGGGGGGGGGGGGGGTGATCATACGTTACGTGGGGGAAGAAAGGGGGGGGGGGGGGGGGGGGGGGGGGGGTGAACCAGAACTGTTTCTGACAGACCCCCACTTTTGTTCGAATACGAAAGCGTGAAAAGAATGAAGGAACGAGTCCGCGAACGAGGCATCGTTCTTGCGTTTGTCCCGTGCCTCAAATACCTCTGAGTAGGTGTTATTTTTTTACACACAAACGATTCTAACCGGGTCAGTATCGCTCAACCGAATCACTTTGTGTGGCACCGACTTTAACCTATCAAGAGAAGTTCTAGTCAATCAAAACAGCGAGTCATCCTCACCCCCAGCCAGGGTCTCTCTACTGACCACAGACAGAGTGATAATTTGGGACCTCTCTCTCACCAGACAGGGACAGCATTCAAGGGGAACTCACCCCCACGAATATGAATACATGTCGAGTACGTTATATATAGTTTGGAGCGAAATGGGTGGAGTTAAAAGAAAATATGGAGAATGAAGTGCAAAGTCATCCTTGTGTTCTTCGTGACATATTCATCGAGTTCTTGAAGTTTTAGAGTGACGTGGACATACACGTCAGCAAAGGTAGTCGGTTACTCACAAGAGAACGGGAGTAAGGTACCCTCTCAGTGTTGAGCGAGCTATGGTTCTTTATTTGTTATAAGCTTGACTCACTCACTCTCTCTCTCTCCTTCCCTCCCTCCCTCTCTCTCTCTCTAGTCAGTATACATGTCTAAATATGGTACCTTGAAATGAAAGTGTAAAGTTGACTAACGGAAGCCATTTCGGTTTTGATCTGTGATTAGCTTGTAATAGAGAAACTATTTCAGAGTTGATGTTCATCTCCACAGTCAATGCGGCCGTTATTTGTTTAATATCATCTGTAATGGGAACTACAGGATTTCTATGAATATATTACTAGACTCACTCACACTCTCTCTCTCTCTCCCTCCTCCCTCCCCTCCCTCCCTCTCTCTCTCTCTCTCTCTCTCTCTCTCTCTGTCTCTCTCTCTCCCGCTCGCTCTATGTCGTTTTACCACTTTTGAGTTAAAACGTGCATTGGTATCTTCACATATTTGCTTCATTCCTTCTCTCCTCGCAGTATTTGACCGGCTTACTAAATTCTTAAGTGCAAAATCATCTCCATTTCACCAAAAGTTACAGTCCTCTCCAACACATATGTTGTGATCACATCAATTCACATAATCGTAGAGACATACAAACAAGAACGCACACATACGCACACGAGCGCGTGCGCGCGCACGC
Source organism: Conus betulinus (assembly GCA_016801955.1). Taxonomy (NCBI): domain Eukaryota; kingdom Metazoa; phylum Mollusca; class Gastropoda; order Neogastropoda; family Conidae; genus Conus; species Conus betulinus. Next base: position 11,691 of record JADBJO010007013.1, read on the forward strand.
ACTCACGCACGCACACGCGCGCGCGCGCGCACACGCACACACACACACACACACACACACACACACACACTCAATTACAGTCAACATGCAAACACAAATATGCACAGAGAGAGAGAGAGAGAGAGAGAGAGAGAGAGAGAGAGAGGAGAGAGTGAGAGTTGAGAGTTGAGAGGATCAAGCCATATGACAGGATGATGGCATAGCTTATTAAACATTTTTCGCACAAGTGTATACAAGCGCGGACATTAAAGACGGTGTAAGACACATGAACTTAAGCTATCACAGACAAACCTAAATAAGCCTCAATTAGTCTATAAATGATAGGAGAGAGATGATGAGAGAGAGAGAGAGAGAGAGAGACGAGAGAGGAGCGAGAGAGAGAGAGAGAGAGAGATAGACAGACAGACAGACAGACAGACAGGTATAGACAGAGACAGACAGACAGAGAGAGAGAGAGAGAGAGAGAGAAAGAAGAGAGAGAGAAAGAGAGAGAGAGAGAGGGGGGGGTGGGGGGGGGGGGGGGGGAGGGGGGGAAAAGGGGGGGGGGGGGGGGGGGGGAAAGGGAAAGGACAGGCAGAGACAGACACAGACAGACAGACAGACAGAGGAGGGAGGGAAGGGGCGGGGGTGGGGGTGGGGGGTGGGGGAGTTTGGGTGACGCAGGAAAAACGGTCTGTTCTGTTATTCTTCATTACAAATTCATAGAGTTCCGCGAAGTTCGGAGGAAAATGGTGAGATCTCAGCTTTCACCAAAGAATGAAACACAATCTCTCCCTCTCTCCCTCTGTGTGTGTATGTGTGTGTGTGTGGTGTGTTGTGTGTGTGTGTGTGTGTTGTGTCTTTGTCTGTTGGCTGTCTCTGTCCTGTCCGTCTCTGTCCTCGTCCTCTCTCTCTCTCCATCTACTCTCGTTAAGCACAGTTTACATGTACCCGCATAATTTCCAAAATATAAAAGCCACGATTTTGAAATTGGGAACAGATTTAATTCATTATCTTGTTCCAACGTACATTGAATTTCATTGGGATCGAATGAACGGTTGTTGATTTACAGACAATTAAACAGAGGATGGGTCGAAATCAAAGTTCGCAAAATCTGTTCAGTTCACAAAAATCATTTCAATAGTGGGTGTGGCCACCGCCATGGCGAGACATTCCACGCAGCGACTCCTCATCGAGTTGACCAGTGTTCTGATGACCTCTCTGAGGGATTCTCTGCCATTCCAGTTGCAGCATTTGGAAGAGATCCTGGGCGGTCTCTGGGAGGTGGATGGTTCTCCTTCACACGTCTCCCAACTCATCCCACATATGCTCGATGGGATTGAGGTCGGGACTATACGCCGGGAAGATCATCCTGTTGATGCCGGCCTGCACAATGAAGTTTTCGGCCACCCGGGCCCTATGTGGCCGAGCATTGTCGTCTTGGAAGACTGCCATGGGTCCTATCCGTTGCATGGTCGGAACAACGAAAGGCGCCAGGATTTCATCCCGATAGCGGATGCCTGTGAGGGTTCCATCAATATGGTAGAGTGGTGTCTTGTGGTGGAGGCTGAAGGCACCCCATACCATAACAGATCCTCCCCCAAAGGCCCTGGTCTGGCGAACAGCTGCATCAATGTAACGTTCACCAACACGCCTCCAAACTCTAGTTCGGCCGTCATTGTGTTCAAGACTAAACCGCGACTCATCTGAAAAGAGGACCTGGGACCACTGTTGTTGGTTCCATCTCACATGACGATGGCAGAAAGCTCGGCGAGCCAGCCTATGGGCTGCTAGCAGTCGTGGTCGAACAGCTGGGCGACGTGATCTGAGGCCGAAGTGGTGAAGACGGTTTCGTATGGCTTGACGGCTGAGGATGGTGTTATTGCCATACGAAGCTGCCTTTGGATGCTGGTGGAAGTGGTATCCCGCTGCAATAGGGCCTGCCTCTCGATGAAACGATCTTCTCTGGGGGAGTAGTCTGCCTAGGCCGACCTGACCGTGGCCTCTCTTCAACGCTGTTGGTCGCCCTAAAACGCTGATTCAGTCTAACAATAACTGAAATGATGCACACCAAGTCGTCGCGCCACTTCAGCCTTTGCAATGCCATCTTGTATCCACGCAATCGCCCTGGTTTTGTCAAAGGTGCTAAGTTTTCTTCGTGGTGGCATGGTGAGAAAAGGGCTGACAGTAACCAACCCCGCGCTTAAACAGCCAAAAGAAGGGGCATAAAACTCACTTGAGAGACTGCTCTTGCACGGGAAAAAAGAATTTTTCATTTTACACATCTTGTGTCGCCAGCAAGCTTGATGCAAAACAGGCACAGTTAACGCAACTTTGCACTTTTTTATCCCGCGCGGGTAACGAGGTCACCAAGACCCCCGTGCGCACTACCAGTTGACACAGGCTGGATTACACACTGCTGTGTGAGATTCCATCATTGGTTGCCGCATAACAAAAAAAAAACAATGTTTTTTGAAGGGAACTAGCATATAATACAGGAGTCGCGGTGCCATGTTTCTTGTCTTTTAGGATTTTGAGTTCGTTGGTTTGTGATGATCACTTCAGCCAGGAAGCCACATTGTCACCTGCGTCTTTCACTTGCTGTCTTTGTCTTTGCTAGCAAAAACTACTTCTTAGATTTGACCTAAGCTGAGTTGAACAACGAATGGAACCTTGCCCATTGACGGATCATTTTTTAACTGTAGAGTGGATCCAGGTGAAGAAGGCTGGGTGGGGGGGGGGGGGGGGGGGGGGGGGGGGGTCTGGGAACTTTTGACCTTTAAACGTCAAGAAATCGCATCCATTTGTAACAAAACTTCATGGAAAGATTGATACGGTCTAAGAACGCACCCATTCATTGTTGGTGCGGATCAGGATGCAGATCCGGAATAAACTACGGATCCAGGATCGGTTCCATAGCGGTGGTGGTTTCCATTCTCCCCATTTCCTTTTGATTTGTATTTTGTGTTCCCAGCTGATCACTCTAACAGTTACCTTGGGATCGGCAGCTGACGAATCCTGTACAAGGACCCTGAAGGATTTCACAAAGTGACAAACTGCCTGCAACAGCTTTTGTTTTGATCACATCGCCCACGCAGGTAACCGCCTCCCATCTTCAGGGAGACAGTGTTCAGTCATACGGTTTTGCCTTAATGAAAGCCTTGTGTCTGTCTCTGAAGGAAGGCTGATGCCCCAAATTGCTAGGCACCAGGCAATCTGTGCGTATCTGGTTTTAGTTTGGTTTTCATGTAATTTCCCCCAACTTTGTCATGAATTTTAAAAGATGGAGGGACTGGTTACTACCTTCACTCGTCTTGCTTTCCTGCCCAGT
>JADBJO010007013.1:25000-27500 GCA_016801955.1 Conus betulinus
CACACACGCACACACACACTCACACACACACTTCTCACACACACACTCTCTCTCTCTCTCTCTTTTCTCTCTCTCTCTCTCTCACACACACAAATACATACACGCGCGCGTGCGCGCGCTCATACGCGCACACACACACACGCACACACACACACACACACACACACACACACACACACACACACACACACACACACACACACACACACACACACACACACACACACACACACGTACACACGCACACCTCCCCCACCCACCCTTCCACACACACACACCCATACCCCCCCCCCCCACACCACCACCACACAACCACACACACACACACACACACACACGCACACACACACACACACACACACACACACACACACACACACACACACACACACACACACCGTGAGAACCTCATGAGCGCAATTCCAAGCCTAAACATGATTTGCTGTCAAGTGTTAGTATTCTTCTGCCCTACTATGTACGTCATGAAGAGCTTTGCTTCAACCCAGGGCTCTGGCCCTCACTGGGCAGAGGAAGAGGACTGGTTCATCATGTGAGGGCCTTCATGGCCTTGTCCAGTGGTGGGACCAGAGGGTGTAGACGTGGAGGCCTGTAGCGAGAGTGGTTGATATACCTCCTCTCTCTCTCTCTCTCTCTCTCTCTCTCTCTCTCTCTCTCTCTCTCTCTGCCATTAAATAGACAGAGATAGACAGATAGACAGACAGATATACTGACAGATAGATGGATAGGTAGACGGATAGACAGATGGATAGATTGAAAGATAGATGGACAGGTAAATAGAGAGAAACATACATACATGCAAACATACATACATGCACATGCATACATAGACACATACATACATAGAGACTATAGACAGATAGAGCAAGAGAGACAGAGAAAAAGGGAGAGCTACAGAGAGAGAACGAGAGAGAGAGAGAGAAAGAGAGGCAAGCAACGAGCGAGCGAGAGAGAGAGAGAGAGAGAGAGAGAGGAGAGGAGAGAGAGAGAGAGAGAGAGAGAGAGAGAGAGAGAGAGAGACAGACAGACAGAGAGAAGCAGACAGAGACAGACAGACGAGACAGACAGAGAGGGACAGAGAGAGAGAGAGAGAGAGAGAGAGAGGAGACGAGAGAGAGAGAGAGAGAGAGAGAGAGAGAGAACAAAATTAGAAGAACAAAATTAGGAGTCCAGTGCCTGTCGCAGTGTCCTTTCTTCCCCCCCACAATTCTGTCTACTGGAGGTCAGATGGAGTGGGCTCGGGTCAAGCGATGGGAGGAACGACGGAAGGGAAGAGGAGGGGGGGGGTGGGAGGGGGGAAGAGAAGTAATGCAAGACTGTATGGTTTGTCTCAGTGGCACCTGGTGAAGCCTCCAGAAAAGCGGGCGAAATACTGGGATAAAAGAAAAAAAAAAAAAGATAAAAGAAAGATTAGAGGAGACTGTGGAGCAGGCCTGTGACTCCTTGTTCTATTCTTCAGGTTATCCTGCCTCCGCACTGCCACAAGCAGTAACATGAAAAGCTTGTAGACTGTTAGACTGTGGCTGCTGGAGAACAGTGAGGGCGGCTGCTATCGTAGGGATTCTCTCTCTCTCTCTCTCTCTCTCTCTCTCTCTCTCTCTCTCTCTCTCTCTCTCTCTCTCTCTCCATCTGCCTGTCTGTCTGTTTTAAATGTCTCTATATCAGTTAGTATATCGATCTGTCTAACTATATGTCTGTCTGTCTATCTGTCTGTCTATCTATCGATCTATCTGTCCTCCCTCTCCTCTCTCTGTCTGTCTTTTGTCCCTGTCTCTGTGTCCCCTCTCTTCAATCTCTCTCTCAGTGTGTGTGTGTCTGTGTGTGTGTGTGTGTGTGTGTGTGTGTGTGTGTGGTGTGTGTGTGTGTGTGAGAGAGAGAGAGAGAGAGAGAGAGAGAGAGAGAGAGAGAGAGAGAGAGAGAGAGAGAGAGAGAGAAACATACCATTTTGTGCACCTTTATGTGACGTATGTCATTCACTTTAACCATTTTGCGTGATAAGATTTTTACACTTGTAATGAATTTGTACGGAATACACCTATTCTTTCCATTATTTCAAACTGTCAAAGCCCTTTGTTCTTCACCAGTTTCTGCCTCAGAATTTCCTTTCTTCTCCACCTTATTACGCCCTACCATCTTACTTTTCCACCATTTTTTAAAACTCAACGATACACATAGAAAAAGCTACAAAAACACACACACACACAGCACACAAACAACACACACACACACACACACACACACACACACACACACACGGAAAAGATTTTCGAACGACCAAATTTCTTGGAAATGGGGCAAAAAACGAAAGATGCAAATTCTGACTGAAATATACCCACGAGTGCTGAACATAGGACAACATATGATCAACCGAACGCTCCTCCAGTCTTCGACTCCTCAGACACCCTACCCATTTCCCACCCCCTCCTCTCTTCTTCCCCCTCGCCCAACCCCCCACCCCACCCCCAACGACCTCAACTTACCC
>JADBJO010007013.1:35000-40000 GCA_016801955.1 Conus betulinus
TCGCGACACCTCAAAAGATTCATTGCCTCATGTACCCCACACACTCCACCGTCTGGGCCCTCCATGAATTTGGGTTGGAACGAAGACTAACACCGACTTGATTCCACGCTTGTCTGTCCCGCTCCTACCTCCAAGACACCGGTTTTCGCCCAACGGCCCCGACACTGTTAAGAGTTCTTGCTTTCATTCTCCAAAACAACCCAAACCCTCAACTTGATGAGGGGTGACAGTAACTCAGCGATGTCTTTTTTGAGTTTGATCCTCCTGCAACGAGTTTGATGGGAAGAATAGGAAACCACAAAAACCCCGCCCCCAAACCCTTCCAAACCAACCCCCCACACACCCCCCCCCCACACCCCCACCCCCCCCCCCCCCCCCCCCCCCCCACCCACCCCCCCCCCCATACCCCCCCCCCCCCCCCCCCCCCCCCCCCCCCCCCCCCCCCCCCCCCCCCCCCCCCCCCACCCCCCCCCCCCCCCCCCCGCCCCTCCCCCCCCACCCCCCCCCCCCCCCCGACCCCCTCCCCCACCCCCTTCAAACCCCCCCCCCCCCCCCACCCCCCCCCCCACTCCCCCCCCCACCCTTGAATGCCCCCCCCCCCCCACCCCCCCCCCCCCCCCCCACCCGTCCACCCCCCCCCCCACCCCCCCACCCTCCTCCCCCACCCCCTACCCCCCCCCACCCGCCCCCCCCCCCCCCCCCACCCCCCCCCCCTTATTAACCCCCGTCCACTCACCCAGGTGGATTTGCGCTCACTAATGCTGTTACTATTGGCTAGTCGAACTGCGAGGGAAGAAGGGGAGTTTACGTGGGCCTGGCATTCGAGGCAAAAGCATATGTTTAAGGTACAGCTTTCTCCTTATCGTGAAAGTAGATGTTGAAGAACTGAACCACACAAATAAATGCAAAAAAAGAAAAAAAAAAGAAAGACACCCCCCAACCAAAACAACAACAATCAAAAAACCGAGGGTTACGACCCAAGACCTGTGGTCTCCTTCAGATAGGACAAGACCTGTGGCCTTCTTCAGGTAGGACAAATCCTGTGGCCTTCTTCAGGTAGGACAAGTCCTGTGGCCTTCTTCAGGTAGGACAAGACCTGTGGCCTTCTTCAGGTAGGACAAGACCTGTGGCCTTCTTCAGGTAGGACAAGACCTGTGGCCTTCTTCAGGTAGGGCGTGACCTGTGGCCTTCTTCAGGTAGGACAAGACCTGTGGCCTTCTTCAGGTAGGACAAGACCTGTGGCCTTCTTCAGGTAGGACAAGACCTGTGGCCTTCTTCAGGTAGGACAAGACCTGTGGCCTTCTTCAGGTAGGGCGTGACCTGTGGCCTTCTTCAGGTAGGGCGTGACCTGTGGTCTCTTCCGGCGGGGCATGACCTGCGGGCTTCTCTTCAGGTAGGGCATGACCTGTGGTCTTCTTCCGGCGGGGCATGACCTGCGGCCTTCTTCAGGTAGGGCATGACCTGTGGTCTTCTTCTTCAGGCGGGGCATGACCTGCGGTCTTCTTCAGGTAGGGCATGACCTGCGGTCTTCTTCAGGTGGGGCATGACCTGCGGTCTTCTTCAGGTAGGACATGACCTGCGGTCTTCTTCAGGTGGGGCATGACCTGCGGTCTTCTTCAGGTAGGACATGACCTGCGGTCTTCTTCAGGTGGGGCATGACCTGCGGTCTTCTTCAGGTAGGACATGACCTGCGGTCTTCTTCAGGTAGGACATGACCTGTGGTCTTCTTCAGCTAAGGGATGACCTGTGGTCTCCTTCAGGTAGGGCATGACCTGTTGTCTTCTTCAGGTAGGACATAACCTGTGGTCTTCCTCAGGTAGGACATGACCTGTGGTCTCCTTAAGATAGGACAACACCAAACATGACTGTTACCACTGAAGGGTTCTCATCCAGGATACGAAGGCCGACTTGTCGGGCATAAGCTGAAGATGGACCTAGGCGATTTCAGTTTGTGGTCAGTGGCATCTTTTTTGACTCCATTTCTCATGCTTCTGTCCTCCCTCCTCTAAACCCAACCCCTGTTAAGTTACTGTCCACGTGACTGAGGAAACTGTTCACCTGCACCTGATTTTCTCCACTGCATGTTTTGCTTCTACTGTTTGTTTGGTCTTATCCTGCCAGCAGAAGACCGTAAGTTTAAAGTTCGTCAGTGTTTGTTAAAATTCGTCCAGTGGATCAGTATCCTAAACTTTTTCTTTTTATACGTTTTGACTTCTGCTTGCAGCCATTATGCTCTGAAACTCATCAGTGCTAAGTCTCCCCAGTCCTGCTCCTACTCCCAATTCTCTATTTCTTTGCTCCAAAACCCATCCACCCAGCTTGTCCCACTACATTTCTACTCTCTGTCTCTCTCTGGTCTGTCTGTCTGTCTGTTGTCTGTCTCTCTCTCTCTCTCTCTCTCTCTCTCTCTCTCTCTCTCTCTCTCGTTGTTGAGTGTGCGTGCGTGCGTGCGTGCGTGTGGTGTGTGTATGAGTGTGTGTGTGTGTGGTGGGTGTGTGTGTGTGTGTGCGCGCGCGTATGTGTGTGTGTGTAAAACCTGGCTCATGGGCCATTGACAGCATCGCATCTTGACAAAACGTTTTTGACACAAAATCTGTCCATTAAAAATCTTATACATGGAAAGACTGAGAACGAGTCTCTCTGTCTCTCTGTCTCTCTCTCTCTCTCTCTCTCTCTCTCTCTCTCTCTCTCTCTCTCTCTCTCCAACACACCACACACACACACACACACAGAAACAGGGAGACAAAGAGACCAAGAGACAGAAAGCGAGAGAGAGAGAGGGGGGGGGGGGGGGAGTTGAGAGACAGACAGATAGACACAGACATACATAAAAATAGAGATAGGGAGACATACAAAGAAATAGGGAGACAGAGACAGACAGACAGAACAAACAGACAGACAGAGAGAAAGAAACAGAGAGAGAGAGGCGGGGGATGGGATGAAGGGACTGACTGACAGACAGACATAGTGAGCGAGCAAGTCAGAGAGACGAGAGAGAGAGAGAGAGAGAGAGAGAGAGAGAGAGAGAGAGAGAGAGAGAGAAGAGGACAGACAGACAGACATGAAGAACATACAGACAGACTGACAGACAGAGAGAGCAGGAACAAGAACAAGCAAACGAGAGAGAGAGAGAGAGAGAGAGAGAGAGAGAGAGAGAGGAGGAGAGGGAGAGAGAGAGAGAGAGAAGAGAAGAGAGAGAAAAAGAGAGAGAAAGAGAAAGAGACAGAAAGAGAGAGAGAGAGAGAGAGAGAGAGAGAGAGAGAGAGAGAAAGAGAGAGACAGAGAGAGAGATGGACAGACAGACACAGGGAAGGGGAAGTCTGTCTGGCAAACGGTACCGATTCACTTTACTTTCTTTTCTCTCACAGACTCCAGCCTTTCACCGCCGTCCTTTGCTTGTCCTGCCCTGAATGGGAATCAGTCGGACCTCCATGAATTTTTCACGAACGGTAATACAGTCTGACTCGGTGCTGTCTTCACTGCTCCTCCCCAGAGACCACCTGCTTTTACCTAACGGTCCACCACTGTCAGTCCCTACTTTCATCCCCCCTAAAGAACGACCCCCTCTTGAGACTGACAGTAACTCGGCGATGTCTGTGTGAGTTTGATGATGAAAGACCCTCTGCAGTCTGGGGGGACCGACTCTCTCATTTGGAGAGGACCGGGCAGGGGGGAGACAAATGGTCTCATCCTTCTCGCCTGTCTTGGTTTAGTGGCTTTGTGTTCAGCGCAGCTGTTACCATCATTTATCTGGCTGAAGAGTTGGGAGATGCCGTGTATTTGCGAGTAAACTCGGACGGCATGAAATCTGTTTCAGGTCTGTACATTCTTGTGTCACGTACAAAGCATTGTGCTCTCTCTCTCTCTCTCTCTCTCTCTCTCTCTCTCTCTCTGTGTCTGTCGTCCCCCCCCCTCTCTCTCCTCCCTCTCTCTCTTTATTTCATGACATTTAATATAAACGAGCTATTGCAACGACTTCTTATGCCAATGATGTTATTTCATTGCTACACCTGTATATAGTTCTGAGAGAGAAAACTAAATAACATGTTTCTATTAGTAACAAGACCACACAATTTAAAGTCAACAAGACAAGACCACACAATTTAAAGTCAACAAGACAAACAATATACCATTGTGGACTCATGGCAGCGACTCTGCAGCAGTGGTTTCTGTGTGTGTCAATACTTTCAGTGTTAGCTTACAATGTCAAGATACAGTTAACTGAAAACGAACAGTGCTGTTTAAACTTCCAGTGCTATTTATATATAGAGAGCTGAAATTTTGGCACTTGACCATACATAGAGATTGAAAAATACACTTTTTTCGAAACCGTATCTGCTTTAATGCAGAAATCAGAACTCCAAATGACATTGTATGTGTGACCCAGAGAGACTTTCTAGCGATGGTCGCAGTATGTATAGCGTCTTGAATATTGAACGAAAAACACAGACAGATGAAGGAAAGTTGGCGCTGAAAGCTTGTGAAATGTTTAGCAGTGTGGACAATATGGCAAAAAGACTCCTGTTACACGAAATTTCTCAGTATTGAAATCCGTATGGATATAATTTTGTCTGGGATACTAAAGGCGTTCAGTGTCTTCCTAAGTTTTTTTTTTTTTTTTTTTTAAATTTTAAACAAAGATTTATTGATGGGTTGGGGGGAATAAGAAAGGGCAGAACTGGCGAGATCATGTACATGCTAGAACGATTTGCTGATGTAGGCAATGTAAAACTACATGTTTATTTATCTATATATTGGAAACAAAACGAACAGATCCGCGTAAAAAAAAACCATGGACTCCTATAATATTTGATAAGGCTCGCTGTTTTAGATGTAACTTTGATTCAGAACGAAAAATATTATGCTGATGGTGGAACAGAGACAAAGAAATTGCGAATTCATTTTTGTTTTGTTGTCTTGTTTTTCTACACCTCAGAAAGAAATGAAACTCCAAGAACGAAGGAAGGTTTGCTTTTGTTTTATCTTCTTGTTCTTCGTGA